>OMLM01003394.1:121262-143783 GCA_900302695.1 Helostoma temminkii
GAGTGCATGTTAGGGAGATCAGCTATTCTCCAGTGAAATGTGTGGGCTGAAAATAGGCTTGATCGAAGAATAGTGTTTCAGATTACACTGCACAGGAGACTCTTGCAGCTTAAGCTCCTTCTGATGCCCTCTTCACTTCTCCAGACTGAGGGCTACACTTTTCCTGAACAGCACACTGTGGACACAGGACACCAGTCAAGGTCACGTTAACACAACACTACACTAGTAGACTAGGAAAGTGAACTTCATAAATATTAAAGGAACTTCTATTTATAGATTATGTAATTTTTCACTGTAAGTTATCCATGTTTTATCATCACTCTCTATACTGTATAAATTTGAATCACAAACATCTTGGTCCGTTCAGCAACACAGTGCCAGTTTTTTGTCACAACAATGTTTTCTATTTGTATTAAAATGTTTGCCTTGTCTCTTACACTTGTGGTTTCAAAGCCAGTACAAATAATCAAAGAAGCCACAAGCACAGTAAACATAGTAATGGGCATTTTGGGGCTGGCTCACCTGGGAGCAGACTGGATGGACATTCAAATATTATTGTAGAGTTGAGTCACAATTCTCTGGGAAATGTGCCAAGGCTGGCAGCCCATTTCTGGATATCTCAGCAGTGGCAGGTCCACAGTTTTTCCCTCCAAGCAGCTAATGTTCCTAGCACCGAAAGCATTACAGCCCCCCCACAGACCCACGTATCTGGGTCTCTCACACATAATGCATCGCCTGCAGCAAGAGTGTTTTTCAAAGGCAAGGTGAATAGTCAATGACATCTGGAAATAACCACATACAGCCACAACTGTTTAAGAGGAAGAAACTTTCTCTACGGTAACACACAGTGCGTACACACCACTTTTAAGCGGTAGTAGGGAAACATATCTTAGTGGGGTGTAACATGTCACAAAACAAAGTACCAAAGAATAGTCGTCGAAGCACAATGTATCAGTGCAATGATGGGATTTAAAACAAGGAACTGTCATCAGAACAACAAAAACAAAAGAGATTTAGAAGTAGTACTAAGTGGATTTTGATTGGCTTGCCTGGCTCTGGCATAGAGCCAGGCAAGCTATTTCCATTCCAGTCCTTATACTTTTACTGACAAACTAAGCTCTAATCAAAATATATGTAATCATGGCATTACACACTAAATGTATGTCAAATATAACACAGAGAAATATAAACTTTCATGGCCTTTACACTGTAGTTTTAGAATTTCTAAGCATGCAGCATGTTAATTGATACTTGCATCACAAGGTATGGACTTCAGGAGATAACAACCAGTCGGAAACAATTGACTGAAGCAGCCAGACAAGCATTTACTCCCAGTGGTCTGGGAGTTTGCATAGTTAGAGGAAAAGTGAACTTGCATCCTTCTAAAATGAGCATTCAGCATTCAGTAGAAACTTTGACATGAAACTGGTCAACTTGGACACTGAGGCAGCCACCCTGTTGCTCTGCTGTTCATAGAAATGATCAGAGCCTTGGATGGCATCCTGAATGGGCCGTTAGGTATCCACTGCCAGGCATCACTGCCTTCACTGCCCTCTATGGAGCAAGATGACTTTGTGTTTATAATCCATCTCACTTCCCAGATATTTGTAATTCACCAGATACCTTTTTATCCAGGGCAGCCCTTTAAAAATAATCTTTAAATGGAAGAAGTCAGATTCGACCCGATCATAGCATCAGGTTCCCTTGCTTTTTCTGCAGTGCTATGTTTTGATTTCTCTTCAAGGAAAAACAAAGCATTGTCAAGGTAATACTATTTTCTTTCACATTAATGCCTCTATAACACCTTTATAATTACAGTGCTATGAAAGTATTTGTCCCCTTCCTGAGTTTTTTTTTGCATATTTGTCACACTTCAATGATTGATATCATGTAATAAATTTTAGTATTACACAAAGATAACTTAATAAATAAAAAATGCAGTTTTAAAATGACGATTTTATTTATTAAGAGAAAGAATATGTCCAAACCTGCCTGGCCCTATGTGAAATCATGAATGAATGTGATTAAATACATTTTTGGAAAGCTCAGTTCAGCTTTACTTGCCACACCCAGGCCTGATTACTTATTATTACATTATTATTACAGACAACACATCATGCCACGATCTAAAGAAATTCAGGAACAAATAAGAGACAAAGTAATTGACAAGTATCAGTCTGGAAAGGGTTTCAGAGCCATGTCTAAGGTTTGGGACTCCAGTGAAACATGGTGAATCATCAAATGGAAAAAACTTGGAACAGTGGTGTGAAACATTTACTCCATGAGCACAACAACCATGCATCCAGGAGGTGATAAAAGAACCCAGAATAACATCTAAAGAACTGCAGGCCCACTTGACCGGTGTTCATGATTTAACAACAAGAAGGAGACTGGGAAAATGGCATCCATAGAAGGGTTCTAATGTAAAAGCCACTGCTGACCAAATCAAACACAAAGGGTTGATTATCTTGATTACCCCCAAGACTTTGGGAAAAATATTCTGTGGACTGATTAACTGTTGAACTTTTTGGAAGTTGTGCATCCTGGTACATCTGGTGTAAAACTAACACAGCATTTCAAAAAAAAAAAAACATCATACCAAGTGTCAAACGTGGTGGTGATAGTGTGATGGCCTGGGGCTGCTTTGCAGCTTTAGGACGCATGGCATCTCAATCTGCTACTATTATTATTAGTGTGATTCAGCCTTTTCTAAAACACACTGACATCTAGACAAAATGGCTACAAATAAATTACAAAGTCAGAAGAGAGACAATTCTAAAATAGACATATCACAAAAATAACAAAAAAGGTTATTATTTTTCAACAGCAGCTTTAAACATAGGAACAGTTTGAAGTCTTTCCGGTGGCTATTTCTGGCTATAGAGAAGACAGATATGAAGTCTCTCTTACCAGTCTCAGCCAGAATAAGCAGACACACCTGCAGGTATGTTTGACCTAAACACTTCAGTTTAGCTGTCTCCCAAATTAATTTTTGCTGTTTCAAAGAACAGCCTCTCCATTGTGAGCAATGAAAGTCACCAACAGACTGTGGTTTGAATGACAGTTCAATTGAGCATAAAATAAACATTTACATCTGAAATATCAGAACATGTTGGACATTAATCTGCTAATGATACCATGAGTTAAAAACTATTAAAGATGTTGTATGTGACTCCTGCTGTACAAGTTTTCAAAAGCTCCTCAAGTATATTATGAAAACATAAAAAAACCTTAAACCCTGTCAGCCGGGTGCAAAGTGCTCAGTTTCAAAAGTCTGTCTCAGCATGGAAAGTCGTCATTGATATATCTGGAAAAAAAGCAATGGACAATGAGCTTCCAGTCCAGTGTGGAGCCCACAAAACCCAGATCATATTACTTTCTGTGCTACACAATTTGAACTAAATTTCTAGAAGACACTTTGGAAATACAAAAGGAAATAAGCAATTTAGGAAATAGGCCACTTTGACAACACCGACCTCACTGAAGACAAACAAAGCTCTGAATTATTCTGCAAATTTAACAGCTTAAGCAATTTTGGATTTTATTAACAATACATCTCATGGCAATGATTGTCTTCTAAAACCCAGTTTCCCATAGCGTGACCTTGAAGCTCATACTTACTGCTGCACCCATTTTTCATTTGTGTGAAATCTCAAAGTAATATCCTGCAGTTGTAGTGTCAGGTCAGGAAATACAGTACTTTGCACAGTACAGTGTGCTATCAGGTCTGTCTCATTCATGGTCACCCTGGCTATTTTTTCTGTTACCATGACAACATCTCTCTGCACTCTTCTGCCTCTTGATTGTGTGGAAAATGAACAAGTAGACAAATGGGAAAATGTCAGACACTGAGAAGCAGAGATTGAACAGTCACTACTGACTGTCCTACTTTGACTACAAATTACTTAACGGCTTGTGTGTTTGAGATGTTGCATGTCTCACCAATTTTAGTCTCTGTGTTCTTGGCTATGTATAGTCACGGAAAAGTGTGTCGCTCCATCTCACAGGCCAATCATTCACTGTCATTCTACATTAATGGAAATAAGTCACACAGTATGAAACTTTGGAGGCTTTATGGTTCATACAGTATGGTGCTGTCAAGTGCACTTTATGGTAATGCCTTAAAATTTTACACATACTTGTTAGGTATCATTTGTCCCAGTACTCTCTGGTAGCTGTTATAACTAGGACAGGGATAAATGAAAACAAAAGCACTCTTTTCACCAAGGTTTACTGTGGCTCAGAACCCGCTGGCCAAAGTAAGACCTATATTTATCAAGCTTATCAGGATCTTTCCAGGACTCCTGCTGAAAGGTAAACTAGGACTATAAACAACTACATTTGTGTATATAAATATATGTAGGGCAGAGCAATATCATCAAATATATAGTCACAACATATTTTAAAATATTTAAATAGACTGATTGTAAAATATATAAGAAAAAACAAGAGATTACCTTTTACAGTTTAATCTTAAGAGGTATATTTAGTTTGAATCACACAAATACAACTGTCAGTTGTTGTTCTAAACTATAATCTAAACTGCTCAAAACTAATAAAGGGAACACATAATCATTCCAATGTAAGTCCAAGTCCACCACACTTCTGGGAGATCAACCTGTCCAGTTAGGAAGAAACACTGACTGTGAATCCATTTCACCTGCTGTTGTGCAAATGACAGACAACAGATGGAAATTAGAGGCAATTAGCAAGACAACCCCTATAAAGGAATGGTTCTGCAGGTGGTGGCCACACAACATTTCCCTGTCCTCATCCTTTCTGGCTGATTTTAGGTCACTTTAGCATTTTGCTAGTGCCCTCACCACTAGAGGTAGCATGAGGCAGTGTCTGCAACCCACAGAAGTTGCTCAGGTAGTGCAGCTCATCCAGGATGGCAGATCAATGTGCGCTGTGGCAAGAAGGTTTGCTGTGTCTCTCAGCAAAGTGTCAAGAGCATGGAGGAGAAACCAGGAGACAGGCCTGTACACCAGGAGACGTGGAGGGGCCGTAGGAGGACAACAACCCAGCAGCAGGACCGCTATCTGCTCCTTTTTGCAAGAAGGAACAGGAGGAGCACTGTCAGAGCCCGACGTCCACAAGTGGGGCCTGTGCTCACAGCCTAACACCGTGCAGGCCAATTGGCATTTGCCAGAGAACACCAGGATTGGCAGATTCGCGATCGGTGCCCTGTGCTCTATTCTTGCTCTCACAGATGAGAGCAAGAATAAAGATTTTCAACTGGAAGATTTTATTCATTGAGATCTAGGATGTGTTGTTTAAGTGTTCCTTTTATTTTTTTTGAGCAGTATTTTTAAAACATTCATTTGATGCTCTGTGCAATCAACATAGTCTTTTCTCAAATATTTCCCCCTGGTCCAATACTTTTACCTTGCATAGCTGGAGTCAACCACTTTCATTATCTTTTGACAGAATTATTTCTTCAGGTTTAATAGAAATCATGTCTTTCACAATAAAATATTGTGTTTGTTGCTTTTCTGAGGTCTTACCATATGAGGTAAATGACAGGTAGAGTAGGCAGGAGTGGCTAGTACTTGGTTTTACTGTAATACTACCTCAAAAATCCTGGTTGCTAGTTCTGCAGTTAGGGATTTTGACTTTCTGTATACTAGGATGGGGATCCTACTTTTTAAAACTATAGAAAGGGCTTGTGTTTGCTGTGGTTGTCACAGGTTTCCTCTTGTTTGTGAAGCTTTAAAAATTCAATTTTTTTACAAATCACAGGTATTTTTGTGACCTGTCCTGACCACAATTTTCTCTGTCTTGTGTTGACATCTCACTCAAATAATGTTTGCACATTCTTCCAGTGTGTGTGTTTTACTTGTTCTGGCCCTACTGTACATGTGTTAACTATGTAACCCAAATGCTGTGACCTAATAGAATGCTTGTACAGTAGAGTTGACCCAGATGCAGAACATCTATCACACAAAACAAACTCATTAGTTTATTATAATTATTATCGTTGTATAATATTAAATAATAAAATAAATACCTATATATTTCACCCCTTGTGGTTGTGTGCATGAATGGCACAAAAAATAACGATCCACTTGTTCAGGCAGTGCTCCATAGCACTACTTGTGGTCAAAAACTCCACGGCATACCTTTAATGTAAATGTGATGAGAAGAAGTAACAGAATAAATGTGCACTGCGAGTTTAATCAGTCCTTACCAGGAAGATCATGGCCTTTTTGTCTGGCTTTAAAACGCAGTGTTCTGCCTCTACTTTTTGTCTGATATAATAGTAATGGGTTCATCTATTATCAAGAAAATCTGGTGACAAAAAGAAATCAGAGAGTTGAGAAAGTCAAATCATAAGGTCGTGTACATTTGCTCATCTGTCTCACTTTGAAGCTTAAAGCCACACCAGCATGAAAAATGGGTACAGCTGTGAGAGGATACCGAAACACTGCAGGGTCCCACGACAAAAGACTTTCTGTTTATGTTGGTACCATCCTCTGAAATTTTATTGAAATTATGCCACAAATGTTTTGCTGTTGACTTTAATCTACGAAAACATCAAACGTCATTAGCACTAAAAATTTGTCACCAAATTAACAAAGCTGCATTTCATCTAGCCATCAAAATAATGCCACATGATGGCAAAAGTAGTTTCTATAATTGAACAGTACTTCGTCACAAGTCCTCCTGACAACCTCTTAAACACAACAGAGCATGATACAGCAGTGAAAGATGATGAAGTCAGCTTGCTAACAACAAGACCTCCCAAAGAAATAAGAAGTAATAAGAAATAAAAAGAAGATTCTATTAGATACATCTTTGCTATCCTACCATACACAAAATGATCAAACAGGTTGACAACATTGGCAAAATAGTGCACTGCAGATAACACAAAATTACCACATGGATGCCTGTACAGTTATGGATCCTGCATGTGGCAAATAAATAAATATTTGCCATATAAAAAATATTTATTTATTATTTACAGTATATGGGCAAAAAATATTTTAAAAAAGCAAAAACAAACCATTTCAGACAAAGAGCCGGAGGAAGTATTTAAAAAACTTTTGGAATTATAAATCATGCAAAACTATTTCTTAGTAGATTGCCAGAATTTTCATATTCATAATATGGCCTCTTTAATCTGTACAGTAGAGAGTAGAGATGTTAAAATGACAAAGACCATGAAGAAATATATAGCCTTAATGTGCAGAATTAGGCTACAGCAAACACTACAGGCAAATATAACAATTCAAGTGTAACTAAAACCACAGAAATGTTTGATTCACCACACATTTTACCTTTGGCAGTTTTGAATTTATCTGATAGTACCTGTGAAGAGCCAGAAAGGAAATGGCGTGCAGCAAAGGTCCCCAGCCAAACTCAAACCGAGGATGCTGCTCTGTAACTATTTGGCTACCAACATACTCCCAACTGACCAGACAAAAATCAAGGAGATTAGTAATGTCTGTGTAAAAACAGCAGACAACCCCTGGAGTTATGTTTCAGGGCTGAGCTGATTCATGACAGCTGCATTACTCAAATATATCAGAAAGGAATTGCATTAATATTTCCCATTGTGTGACCATTTAATTATGCTCTCTCCTCTCTCGTCTGAGCAGAATTACAGCAGTCTTGTCTGCCCACCTGCTCCCACCCAAAGCATGGTGCAGAAAGACTTGCACTAACAAATGATTGGCAAATGTGTATGTACAAGAGCCATGCGGTTATCAAGGTCATCTGTGCAAAACAAACAGTTGACAAATATGTACATAATTTATTATAGTGTCAGAAGATTTGTGTAAAAAAAAAAAAATGCAACAGGCTGCTGATTCAAAAACACAATTTTAATTGATAAAAAGCTTTCACTTCAGCACTGGTGCATTTTTGGTACAAACGTGAGAGACTATCAGAGCATAAATAAAACAATTGAAGTCTCTGCAACAAATTACTATTAGATTATAGATTATATTAAAGAGGTATGAATCAGGCTTTTTATGTCATTGAATGAGTGAAGTGTTGAGTCATAAACAATGTTTCACAGGGTGTCAATAAACATCTTTACCAGAAACAAAGAGAATACTGTGCAGCAAGACATCTATAATATAATAATGTGTCCATGTACCAAACGATTCACTATTCTATACTTTTAAATCACGCATTTAAATTGCTTTAATTAAATGTATAATGGTAATAACTCTGTAGCGTTTCACTTTAAAAGAACTGTAAATAATCCTTGAAGACTGAATGTACTATTTATAGGGAACCTAAAAGATGCACCAAGATGAGACAAAAACCCACCTCCCCTGACAGCCAGTTGTAAATAAAAGCAGTGTCCCATGGCAAAGATGATTCTACATCAAACAAATAATAAGCCTCCTTTCATTGATCATAATGTTAGTTTCCTCTAAAAGGTTCGTCTAAAAATAAACATGCATTAAACATAAATCTTTTTCTTAAAGATATACAGTAAAGGTGCAGATCAATATCTTGTAATTAATCTGTGCATAAAATGAAATTCACACCCAACATCAACTTGTTTTTAAAACTCAGTAGCTTTAGGCTATAAATTACAGAGCTATTAGAGAGTTACACAGGTTAAATTTTACTTAAAAATGCTACGACAAAATTTACTCATGTTTTAAACCTATTTACCTCTTTATTAACTCGCTCTCTCTCTCTCTCTCTCTCCCTGTCTCTCTCTCCCCCTACTCCCTTACCCATCGGGGTCTCTTCTACTTTGCGTTGTATTTCTCGCACTCTTTCTCAGTGTGTGTCTGTGACTGGCTCTGCACAGTGAAGCGGTCTGTGTCTGACACCTTCCAGTCAGGAACACCGCTTCAATGATGCCACTCCACCCCAGTTATTTAGTAGGCTGACCTTTGGAAAGTACCTGAATTGATTTTGCGTACTTTTTGCTTTTGCATCCGAAGACAGAAGAGTACTGATGCGCGCTGTGTGTTTACGCATGGAAGTTGGAATCAACCTCATGACCTTTACGCATGGCTGTGTCTCGTCTCATCGGAAGACGCTGTTTTGTTTATGAGATCTTGTCAAGGCGCCAAGAGCGGAATAAAAAGTGAGCAGCGATGCGGGGCATTGAGCTACTGCTCGGGTACTTTCTGGTCAAAGTTATGGTGTGCAACGCCGAGGGCGAACTGGGTCAGACCGTCGACGACTTCATGATAGTGGCTGGTTTTAACGACTCAAAGGAAGGGGAGAGCGGAGTGACCGGGAGTCCGCACATAGAAGAGAAGTGCCGCGGCTACTACGACGTGATGGGCCAGTGGGACCCACCGTTCGTGTGCAGGACGGGCAGCTACTTGTACTGCTGCGGCACTTGTGGCTTTAGATTCTGCTGCGCGTTTAAAAGCTCCAGGCTGGACCAGACCACCTGTAAGAACTATGACACCCCGCCGTGGATGATGACCGGTAGACCGCCACCGAAAGTGGATGTGGCTTTGGACGCCTCCAAGGATAAAACGAACCTTATTGTATATGTCATATGTGGGGTCGTAGCCATTATGGCATTGATAGGAATTTTCACCAAGCTTGGTTTGGAAAAGACGCATCGTCCACACAGAGATAACATGTCAAGGTCTGTTACCAGTGTTTTTTTTTTAAATTCAGTTAGTTAGTTCAGTGAGTTATTTATTATCACCATACCAATTCCCTCAAAACATCTGTGCCAAAACATCGAAAAGCTGGTCCGTTAGTGCTACTGATTTAACTGTGTCGACCAAAGCCCTCATTTCATCAAGACCAAGCAGCATCAAGTTGTTTTGTAGGTCTAAATTAAACTATTTAAAAAGATCAACAGCACTTTAAAAATTAAAATCACTATTACCCTGAAATTCTAGGGAAACAGCATTCACTTGTACTACAATTGACTTTTAGGCACCTATTTTCCCCCAGAAAGTTTGATGACAGCAGTCTGCTGATTCATAGTTGCATATAGTCACATACACATTTTTTGTCAGTGTTTAAGATAAAAGTGCATTTTGATGTCCACTGCATTGTCTTTTGACTTTAGTTTGAAACCAGCTATTGTCATGGTTTTGTCAGTCATGTTGCTACATGTTATGGTCCAAATATAGTTCAGTAAGAAATGGAAGATGCTTCACACCAAAATAGATAACCTTGGTAAAAACATTATTTTTGTTTCTAAATCACTAAGATGTAAACTGCAGACATATGTTTTTAAAATGCATGTGAACATGTAAAAACCGTGCCCAGTTGCATTGTGCAGAAATTTTGTGAGCATCACACACAAACAAACATCTTTTTCTCAGACACTTAGGAGACAGAATTTGCTCTGAAAAATGTCTGCACTGAAGAGAGTCTCTTTAGTCCAGACATTTTTTGTTCTGTAAAAGACAATTATCCTGTAGTTCAGTCTAATTTGCATAATTTAAAACAAGATTACTACAAATACACAAAATCTTTAGAAAAAAATATTTTACTGAAGCTTCCATGGATGGCAAATCATGTCAATTATATTTAGCGGCCAGAATGAAGCATGCATGAGTTGAAACAACCAATGATTAATCCGTGTTGTTTGTCCCTGTAAACTTCTTTTCCTTTGACTTTACAAGTAAAGTTAAATTTAATGTGACTAGGTTTAATCTTATGGCAATCATAATACTGTCCACAATAGTTGCAATAGGACTTTTTCACGTGCAGCTGTACCGCATACTGCATATATGACATACAATGGCTTTTTAGTAGAGGAGTCCAAGTGCTGAACTGGCCTGCCAATAGTCTAGACTTTTTACCAACTGAAAATATTTGGCACATCTTGAAACCCAAAATATGACAAAGAAAACCCAGTACTGTTGAACAGATGGAACAACACCCTTTCTCAAAACTCCAGCAACTGGTCAGCTCAGTTTCCAGACATTTACAGACTGTTATTAAAAGAAGAGGGATGCTAAATTTGGATGTCCCAGCTTTTTTGAGACTTGTTGCTGTCATCAAATTCAAATTACCATTTTTTCACCCAAAAAAAACAAAAACAAAACAAATAAAAACAGGATCTCTTTTTTTGAGCATCAGATGACAAGTTTTAGAAAACCATGACTTACCTAAGCTGTTTCTCTCAGACTTGAAAGAATAATAACAACACAAGTTCAACATTTTGTGTAGTTACATCTGAAACACTCCTCATCACTGTGATGCTAATTGTTATAGGTGCTGGAATTAAAACTTTTAAGTGCACTGAAAAGGGTGGGCTTATGCTTTATCACAACTAGTTTGAATACCATTGAAATTAAACATGTGTATAGATACTCTGAAAAGCCACATTGAAAGGCAATTTTCAAAGCTGCATGACAAAGAGAGGGAGGAGATGCAATATTGTTTAAGTGAAAGAATAATGCTGCACATTTCCAGACAGTCTACCCAGGCAGTCATTCATAATGTTCACATGAAAAATGACAGAAATAGCTATGTCAAGAAAGAAAACAAAGACAGCTTGGAGGAGGAAGAACAAATCCAAATTCCTTTTTCACCTCTGCACAGCTGGGCAATCATGATGTGAAGTACCTATAAATGTCAGATTGTTGGTTTCAGCTCCCCCACATCAGACACCAAAAAGGTGTGGGGCTGAAACCCTATTCCAATACAACCAATCTGGGTTGAGATGTGGATTAGCTTTAGTTGCTTTAATTTAAACTTTTCTTTTAAAATTATTTGTTTGTATAATCTGTAGAAGTACAATGCTACATTTTTGGAGTACTCATCTAAAACAAACGTGGCTTTGGCACCAGACACTTGGTTTTTGTCAGTTTTTCAATGTTCTCTCTGAAATTTTTTTTTTTCCATCTTTTTAGGGCTCTTGCACATGTGATCCGCCACCCTGCTTCAGAACATATGGACGACATTGGCATTGGCCATCCTTATGAGAACATACAAACCAGAGTCACTGTTAACAGCCTCCGTAAGTACCATGACGTCAGCAGCACACAGCAAGATACACACCAACACTTGATGCTGCCAAATACTTCCACTGACCGCAACTTGCCATCCCATCACAACCTGAATTGGTCAATCAAAACCAAACGTAAGGAGTACTTATAAATTCCTACATTTGTGTGAACCAGAACTGAGAAAACTAAAAAGATCCATCCAAAATTCCAACTGGAGCAATTACTCATGCCCTCAGCAATCACTTAATATACACACTAATTATCACTAACAACCTAGAAATCTATCTATAAGAGCCTCACACATTATATCACACCCTCATTTGCTCATTCATCAGCACCAGTGCCTACTGACACCCACACAGACACATGCAAACAAAATAGTTCTTAATAATGCCAGCCTGTTTACTGCCTTCACAGCTACAGTCAATAAAGATCTCTCTACCTCCCTTCCTTTCTCTCTGCAATATGGGTAATTATGGAAAATAGAAAATTATATTAAAAAAAGGTTTTACAGATATAGTCAGCAATATTCTTAATTCATGAAAATGCTGTAGCTCAGTCGCAGACATTTAAAAAGTTAATTATTATTGTTAATTATTTTCTTTAACTATTTATATACTATTTATATCTAATTTCTCTTTGTTGCCTTAAGGACCAGGGTTGGGAACCACTGGTCTATACAGTACAATGTCTAGATGCAAAAATAGTTCAAACTATTAGCTATAACTACATTTTTCTACATTACAATCACAAACTACAACACAAAGATACTCTCAAATCATAATTCTCGATAATTAATATCCAACAAAGTCAGAGAATGTTGATCAAATAATCAATTGTGGTACAGACTGGACATCCACAATAACATTTTACATGTGCTGTGTAATTTGTTGACAAATGTGCCACAAGGTTGTTGTGCACTTATATGCTAATTGTAAATTTGTATCTGTATTTTAAATTTGCTAGCCAGTCCTCCCCAATATCTCCACCTCATATTACTGCTGAATGCTTTCTTAAAAGAGAGCACAGCTTCCTTTTTATCATGTGACCCTGGACACTGAGATCTGGGACATAGTGCTGGCTTCTGTCTCTTATGGTTGATGTATGGGAGGGATTATGTGTAATTGAGCTGGCAACACAGAAATGATTGCTGTTTTCTTGACAGCAACACTTGCAAGGTTATAACAGGTGAGGTGATATTTTTGCCAACTAGATGTATTTTGTTGTTCTCTCCAGCTGTGCTTTCTTGTGGCAATTGTGACTATGCCCAACTGTAAAAGGCATTGTACTGTATATTACAGATAGTGGTGCATAGTGGTGCAAACAGTGATTGAAATGCTCTAGAGGGAGCCCCTGTTCCTCATCTGTTGCTGGTCAGAGATAACAAGAATCTGCTACTGTGCTATGAGCTGTCATTCCCCTTAAGAGGTAATACAGATTTTGGTTGGTTTGGCTACCACTACTATCATGTCACGTCCTGCTGGCCATGTGTGTACACGGGGCAAATGTGGAGTGTGGCCTCTTTTCACTCCAGGCAGTCAGCCATAGAGAACAAAGTCTCCCCTCACTGCCAACACTCCACTGGTGCATGACAGTCCATTTCCTGGCTGCCAGATAGAAATGTATTTTAGCTGCATTACGTCTGATAGCAGCTGAGAAAGAGATACCAAATGTAGAGTCTATGGCTGTGTTTTCTAGCTGCTGTATATTGTTACACTGAAGCCTCAAACCTATAAGGTGCTAATTACAAGCTGACAAACAGCTTAAATATATTTGTATAGACACAAATTTAGTTTAATTTTTTGCTTGTGAAATGAGCAATTGATTATGGTAGTACACACCAACACAACCTAGTTCACCTATGTGATAATGTACAGATACAAAATAAATATTGTGTTTGATGTTGGATATTGTGTGAGAACTGTGGTGAGAACTGATGATTTTCATTACTAACATGAAAGTAGGCCATCTGTAAATAAGGGCACATTTCTCCTATCATTTATTTTAGGGCATACAGCTCCCAATAAACTCTCTTAAATGTTTCCAGGGAGGTGTCTGTGTCTGGAATGTTAACTCACACATTTCCCACAACAACCTTAACCTTACAAGTCTCAAGAAATGGCCTACTTTTTTCCAGCAGCTGACACAAAAGCTGAGACTTTGACAACAATACGAGCACAAACTACATTCAGTCAACACAAAGCCAGATAAACACTACAGAGGGAGCTATACAACAACATATATCAGCACCTCAATTTAAATTAGATATTGCATCCTGGAGCTTGCACAACAAAAGCACTTTATTAACTGCAGTGAAATGTATTCTCATCTTAAAGTGCACATGCTTATAAAGGCCATTTGAGATACCAGACCAGATATAGACAGGTTGAAATAAAACATTCTTGAAAAAATACTGAGATAGAAAACAGTTTAGTCAAAACACCTAATGTAGATCTATAATCATTTAAATAATTTATTGTCAGTGGCTTTTACCTTTTTGACCTTGACGAGATATCAGTTAAGCACACTCCTCAGGTGAGACTGCTCAGTCGTTTAGCTTACAATGTAGCTAAGGACATACCCAGAAATTAGTTTCCCATGTTTGAATTAGTTTATTTAAAATAAAGGTGCATGGGGTCAACTCAAACAAGTTTATTCTATGAACTATGAAAGTCAACAAGTTCAGAAAGTGACAAGGTAACATACAGATTAGATTTTGAGAGAGATTTTCCTGATTTTGTCACTGCCACAGTCTTAGGATGGCTTTGACTATTGATCTACATCAAGTGTTTTGGCTAAACTGTTTTCTATTTCTGTGACACTATGTGTAAAACATTAACATAGGATGTTTTGCAAGTATTCTATTGGATACAGTACAAAGGGGACTTTATAAAATCAATCACTTAGTTAAATTGGTTTCTGTACATATTCTGTGCTGTCTTTCTTTCAATAAGGCTTTCAATAAAACTGGATAATACAGGATAGCTTGTTATAAAGAAACTCTTACCAAAAGGAGAGCACGGTGACACTATCGTCATCTTTTTGTACCATAAGTGATTTCAAATCTGATCTTTCTCACTACACTAACAGCTTGTCAAGGAGTGGTGAACGAATTGTCCAAGTAGTCCTAAATTAATCCATGCATTAGTCCATTTCATGAGACAGCAATAATAATTTGAGACTTTCCAAATTAATTAGCACGGTAATAAAATTTCTTGCTGACCAGCAGGGAATAAGAGCCTAATTAACCCATTTTCTGTATAAATGATCTGTTTTTATCAAACACATTCTAGACTAGTGGCCTCCTCTGAATTTAAAGTTCGTAAACCATTATCAATGGCAGTGATGAGTTCCTGGGCATTTTTAAGTTGGTTCTAAATTCACCATGGATTAATATTGGCAGGTTTCATTCACAACCTTATGATGTTCAGCACAAGCAAGAAAAGGCAAATAAGTTATAAATGACTTATCAAATCTATCCATATAAAGTATTGATCCATAAACATGATAACTATACTCATTTTTCTTCACACTGCCACCACTGAATTGGAACATACCATTAATCTCCCCTGGTCTAAACAAGGGGAAGAAACTCTGAACATCTGTTTGCTCTGTCATGCCAGTAGGCAGGGGGCCAGTCTATCTGTTGTGCACCCCTTAATTTACCAGATGTCTACTGTAGGATTAGTATAGTTTTACAAAGAGCAGTCATGACTCTCCAGCTGGATCCCCAGAAAAGCCTACTTAAGGGAAAGTGACACTACCAAGTTAGATGAAACAGTTATTCTGTATTCACCTCCATCTATAAGATCCTGCATTAGGTAATGCATGTAAAAATAATGTCTTTGTTTTATTCACATGCTTGTACTTAACAATGTCTGAATTTCTTCATAAGATTGTGTTCTCCCTCTTTTAGATAGCAACCAGATGAACAACGTGGTTCAAACATCTACTCTGATTACTCAACCTTACTTAGCTCTGGGACAGATTACCAGCCCCTATGAACAACAGAAGCCTGTAAAGGATCTGAACAAGTATGCCACGCTCAAGGCTGTGGGTAAGACCCTGTTTATAATAAGCTTCATGGATGACCAAGCAATTGTGAGTTATCATTTGAACAGAATGACCTGAATAATTTTTGGGGGTTTATAAGGTTGAGCAGGGTTTGAAATTAACTTCTTGAGTCACCAGCCCAGGTGGCTGGCAGACAAAAAAATCCACTGGCAGAGCAAATTTTTACCTAGAAAAAGAATTTTTTGTGTCAGATATAGAGTCATGTGCAAAAGCTAACACCCCCCTTTTTATTTGTTTGTTTTGTTTTTTAATAAAAAACATCACTTTTTTAACTGTGTCATATTATTGATTTAACAAATTGAAACGAAAAAGAAAAAGAAAGCTGCAGAGCTGGGTAAGTTGCAGCCAAGTGCAGCCAGTTGCTTCTTGATAAAGTGATCATCAGCAGGTGTGCAGACCTTTATAAAAGCTGACGTTTTGGCAATTGGTGTGTGTTAACACAATGTCAAGAGGGAAAGCCATAAGGACTGGACTTAGAGAAGCAATTGTTGCTTCACATCAATCTAGTAAGGGTTATAAAAATTTCCCAAACAAGTTTGGAGTTCAATGTTCTACAGTCAGAAAGATTATTCATAAATGGAAAGCATTCAAGACAGTTGCCCACCCAAGAGTGGACACATTCACTTCAAGGTCAGATGGAAAAATACAAAAAATCACAAGAGCTTTTGTACATCTCAGACCCTACAGGCCTCACTGAGAATGTTAAATCTTAGAGACCAGGACAGCACAATTAGAAGACTGAACAAGTCTCTAGTTTGTTTGTAAGGGTTGCCAGGAGAAAGCTTCTTCTGTCTAAAAACAACATGAAAGCACACCTGAGGTTCACAAAACTGCATCTGAACAAACCACAAGACTTCTGGAACAATGTCCTATAGACAATAATAACTGTCTACCACAGCCTTGGCTGAGCTCTCAGTGTCTGTCACTGTTGGGTCCACACTTGCGCAAGCCAGGCAGAATCAGTGGATATGTGTGTACATCAGAGTGATCGGATCATGGCTGCTGGATTAACTATAGACTTTTTCTAACTGTGACCTAAACCTGGGTGTAGTTCAAAGTTTAAAGCTGTAAATGTTACCATTTATAGTATTATATAGTATATATAGATTGTGGAGGCAGAACAAATTATTAGCTAGTTAGGTATCTGTTGATTCCTAAATGACAAGATTGAGGCTATATACTACATTCGTACTATATATTGTGTTTTCAGTGTTCTTGGCAGTTTGTAAAGGGAATCTGTATCCTGTCTTTATGACTTCACTGTAATCCCACATAAGGTCTCACTGCATCACAGGCACACATCAGCAAACAGGAAGGGAGTGGAGAGCGCAGTTCAAAACTAGTAGTTCTAGAGACAGTCTCTTAGTGCAAAATTTCAGCCAGGGCAGAAACAAGGATTTGCAGTTTTTGAGCTTTAAAATTTATAAACACATTCTGGGGACACTGGCTCCTGTTTTTTAACCACCAATCACCTTTAAATTCATAAATATTATCTTTTGTGTTTTCAAAACACTAAGGACCTGTTTTACTAAAGGTTTACATGTACTAAAACATAACTTGATACAACTGTTGCCTTGCAAATGAGCACACTGTGTAATTTGCTGTTGCGTGGGCTACAGGCTCACTAATCGCAAGAAGTAGCTGTGCAATACCTGCCATGCTAAAACCTCTTTCCATCTGCGATGTAAGGAAAAGCATCTCTGCCTTTCTTTGTCTGTGTGTCATTCTAGTGTACTTTAGCAGTTGCTACTATGGTCTTCCAAAGTAGGTTTAAATGTGTGTTTTAGCGCAGTCAGGATGCACTGAATGAGTCCAAACATGGCTTTTATGCGGTTACTGGTTTCCAGAGAGTTGTAGAGGCGACTGACTATACGCATGTGCAACTTGATCCTCCGCAAACGCTGTGCATGTGTAAAAGCACTTTTAATGTAAAGCCCACACACAAAGGTGAATGAGGAAAATATTCACTACTATCTACTGTCAGTAGTTGGTGGTACAGAGAAATATCTACTCAGCTCTTTGATTACCTTGGCAATGAGCATCTGTCACACAGACATCACACAAGTGCTTGACCAAACACTGATTGTTGATGGCAGGTTATTTTATGAACTTACTATGAGTGTGTTTTTGTGTCAAACTCTGAAGACAGAAGCATAGTACAGTAGAGGCTACCAGGATAGCATTTTATTATCTGACTATTTTTTACAAAAACAACATTTTGCTGCCAATGTGCCAGATAGTCCGCAGAGATTTACTTGCAAAACAGAAAATCTACCAACATTTGGCGCTCAGCTGGTGTTAATTTTGGATCCTGTGGATAAGTGTCAAGATTGAGTGAACTGAAAACAATTGTATCTGTAATCATGGGAATAAGCTTAAAGTTCAGCAGTCATAAAATTAATATGACATGGTTTATGAACTGATGATAATGACAATATGGTCCTGACAGTTTAGTTTTTTATCTACATAACATATAACAAGAATCTTGTATACACAATAAGTGGAAATGTACGTTTCTTTAAATAGAGTCCCAGTCAGCTTGAGTTTTTTCTCAGCCAGTTTATCCATTGTGCATCAACCCCAACAGAGATGGAACTAAAAGTTTATTTAGAATGGCAACTTTGTTAATTTTGGGAACTCTGTAACCAGTACCAGAGCAAGCAGCATCTGAAACAAGAAATAATAGTACCAAAATAGCAAAAATGCTTTTTAAAACATTTTTTAGCAGCAACACAAAAAACACATTGAAGTGAAATGAATCAAAATCACTCAACAAAATACTTCTAAATAAACACATAAGAAGAATTTGTTTGTTTAGTCAGACAAGCAAGTAGATGAGCAAGTTTTGCTTGGATTTGATTATCGGTAATCAGAGTACAGTGCATGATGGTCAGTTTACTGTCATACTTGATCCCGACTTTCTTGATAGGAAACGCCTGGGTCTTACCTTTTATATAAACGCTTTCTGACTTCACCTTTTGACACATTAATGTTTTGCAGTTTTATATCAACTTAAGTCTGCTCAGTTTGGTTGTTTGGTTATCAAGGAAAATGCAGATTACTAACTATTTTGAAATATGTATTGCTCATTTCAGACATATAGTACAAACAGCAGGTACCAGTTTTTCAGGGTGCACATAATTCCTCATGCCAAGGAGCATGTTATGATATGAGTGGTTTGCTTCTATCACTGCAAGGGCTTATACTGTAGTTTAACTCGTAAACAGTGCTCTATGTGCCTATGTGTGTATGTGTGTGTGTACCAAAATTATTGGTACCCTTTTAGTCAGTACTTTATGCTGCCTCCCTTTGCCAAGATATCAGCCCTAAGTCTTCTCCTGTAATGACTGATGAAGTTGGATATACATGGCAAGGGATCTGAGACCATTTCTCCATACAGAATCTCATCAGATTTCAAGGTCCACGCTGATGGACTCTCCTAAGTTCACCCCACATGTTTTCTATAGGATTCAAGCCATGGGATTGGGATGGCCAGGGCAAGACCTTAAATATCTGGTCAGTAAACCATGTTTGTGTGATTTTGATGTATGTTTTGGATGATTGTCCTGCTGTAAGATCCAACCATGGCTCATTTTAAACTTTCTGCCAGAGACAATCAGATGTTCACTTAATATTTGCTGATATTTGAGTCTATAATACCATGATTCCCAGATCCTCTAGCAGAAAAACAGCCCCAAACACCCACCACCATACCCCAACTGTGGGCACAAGGTACTTTCCTATATGGCTACCTCTGGTGTTTACTGACAAAAAGCTCTGTTTTGGTTTCATCTGACCACAGAACCCAATCCCATTTGAAGTTCCAGTAGTGTCTGGCAAACTAAAGACGCTTGAGTTTGTTTCTGGATGAGAGTACAGGGTTTTTTCTTTTATCTTTCCAAACAATTTGTGGTGATGTAGGTGACGTATTGTTTCTGAGTCTTTCTGACTCCAAGACCCAACCAACTTCTGCAGTTCTCCAGTTGTGATTCTTGGAGATATTTTTGAAACAATCTTCCTGACAGTGCTTTGGGACAAGCTACTCACATGTCCTCTTCCAGGCTGATTTATAACAATTCCATTTTTCAGTGTTTTTGCTATTGTCTTATAGCCACTTCCCATTTTGTGAAGCTGGACATCCTTTTGCCGCATATCACAACAACAGTTCTTTGGTCTTACCCATTGTCATGAATGACTAAGACAGTTTAGCCCTTCAACTTTGTTCTGTTCCCATCAGGGGTCTCCACAGCAAATAATCTGTTTCCACCTAACTCTATCCTGGGCATCCTCTACTTTCACACCAAATGACTTCAATGACGTCCTCTTTTAGCACATCTATATATCTCCTCTTTGGCCTTTCTCTTGACCTCTTGCCTGGCAGCTCCATTTCCAACATCCTTCTACCAATATAACCACTATCCCTCCTCTGCACATGTCCAAACCATCTTAGTGTGGCCTCTCTGACTTCGTCCCTAACACAGCCAACCTGAGCTGTCCGTCTGATGTGCTCCTTCCTTCTTCCTACATCTCCATCTCAGCCTCTGCTACAGTCTCTAACCAATACAACACAGCTGTCTCATTACGGTTTTGTACACCTTTCCTTTGATTCTTGCAAACACTCTTCTATCACACAACACTCGTGACACTTTTCTCCACCCACTCCAACCTGCCTGCACTCGCCTCTTCATCTCTTTTCCATTCTATTCTGTCTTACTATGACTGACTTTCATTCCTCCTTTTTCCAGAGCATACCTCCACCTCTCCAGGTGTTCCTCTGCTTGCTCTCTGCTCTTACTACAGATCACAATGTCATTTGCAAATCATTGTCCAAGGAGATTCCTGTCTGACCTCATCTGTCAAGCTGTTCATCACAATTGCAAACAATAAGGGGCTCAAAGCTGATCCTTGGTGCAGCCCCACCTCCACCTTGAACCTTGACCTAGAGCACATTCCACTATACTCCTCTCATACATATCCTGGACTACTCTGGCTTACTTCTATGCCACTCCTGACAACCACATACAGTACCACAGCTGCTCTCTCAGCACCCTGTCATACGCTTTCTCCAAATCCACAAAGAAACAATGAGGCTCCTTCTGACCATCTCTGTACTTATCCATCAACATTCTCAGAGCACAAATGGCATCAGTATTTGCTCCAAAACATTAACTTTATTGTCCTTAAGCCACTTGTAATTTGGCGGTATGCTTAGTGTCATTGTTCATTTGGAAGACCAATTTACGCCCAAGTTTGAACTGCCTGGCTGATGTCCTGAGATGTTGCTTTAATACTTCTGCATAATGTTCTTTCCTCATGATGTCATCTATTTTGTGAAGTGCACTTTTGTGGAGTGCCTTAGAAATACATGCACAGGTGTGCCTTTGACATCCATTTTACCTGTTCTGCACTTTTCACACTGAAAAGTCACGTGACCTTACCTTACACTCCACTGCTTAAACAGAGACTGACTAGTCAGCTCTTTATTATAAAGGATGCCAAAAAGCAGGCCAATGCTGAACTGTTAATTTAATTAAATCACAACCTTTTGCAGTTATACAATTGCATAGGCTGGCAACATGATTGTAATTAGGTTAATCATGCAGTAATACCTTCCACTACTTGGTTTCTGTTGCAAAGTTTTAATTTTAGCACAATTTAAAAGTGCCTTTGTTGTTTTTTCAGTGCAGAAATAAGCAGCATCAAAGTGTGGAGTAAATGTATTTGTAGCTCTGTATTTGATGTTATTTAGCACAGTGAAGTGTTGGTCTTTTTATAGATTCTACTTGAATCATTGAGCTATATTTGACAGACCTGGCCATGGAAAGGATGGCAACTATCAGCAAGAGTGTAGCAGGTCCAATCACAAACAGTTTGCTCTCTTTGATTCAGACGAGCAGCTGAAGCTTCTCCACTGGTAATCCACTGAAGTGCTGGCAAACAAACTGATCATTAGGGAAAATAAAAATAGATAGATTCTTAGCTAATGAGGCCGGGGACAGGAGAATATCAGATGCAAACAAAACACAAATGATTAGGAAACTACTTTGTACAGGGTGAGCCATGTGAGCTTCTGTGTCTGCTTGCTCTGGTCCGTATCATTTGATAAGTTTGTAAACTTGTAACATTTTACCCTTGTTTTGCTTTCTTTTTACACAGAGGAAAAATTGAAGCATGCTAAACTCTACTTATTGTTTACGTGTCTGCCACAGGAAATACAGGAAGACAATCCTGTGTTGTAGACTACTGTTGTTGCTGATGTTTCTGTGTCATAGGAGAGATAATTTCATGATGATGATTGTTTTTTAGCAATCCACATATCTTTGCTATTCATCATGCATCATGTTTTAGGAGTACAGACAAATCATGTGACTCATAGCTTTCAATATACCTCCCACCAGGGGAACTACACAAGAGTTTGCTAAATGATTTAGATCTTTGAAGATTTTTGGAGGGCTCGTGCGGTTGTTTTAGCCCACACCCAAGTGCAATTCCTGTGTTCGGATCAGTCAAAAGCCTTAGGTGTTAAAGCACTCTTAATCTA
>OMLM01003394.1:144008-158540 GCA_900302695.1 Helostoma temminkii
AAAACTCTAAGTTGAACACTGTATATTGTTTAATAGAGGTGATGATACCTTATGTTTTTCTTAAATTAAACTATTTACTATTTCTCTGTTTGGTGGGTCTATATTAACTGCCTGTCTACCTTTACACTCAGGGCACAATGCAATAATGAAGAGGGAAAAAATGTTTCCTATTTGTGTATTTGTTAGCAGAGAAAGCTAATGACAGCTTCTACAGCAATCGGCAGCAAGTGATCGAGATGACAACTAAAGGCAGTCTTCCCATGGAAGCTGTGGAAATGGAGCCAGAGCCGAGTAATCCTTACAGTCCACCCAGACAGCTGTCTTCAAAGCAGAATGGACACAAATATAAAAACCCCAAGAGCCATAGCTCTCAGTCACTGTCATACAGCTCCAACATTGCTGCCAGCCCAGGGGTGATAAGATCCTGGGAGAGCAAGGACACGTTGGGACTCCGAGAGAGTTATGGCCCAAAGAAACTGTGCATCATAGAAAAGGAGCTGCACACCACTCGCTACTTGCCACCACAACCATACTATGTCACCAACAGCAAGACAGAGGTGACAGTATAAGGGATTCTCTATAAGGCCTAAAAAAGGAGACGCATTTAAGAAAGACAGTAACAGCTCACTGTGAGTAGTGCTGAAAAGGGGCAAAAAGGACTGTTGTATGTACAGTTGTACATGTAATGTGCAGCACTGAAGTGTCAAGCTAAATGTGAAGTGTACTGTAACAGGACTGGTACCAATCACTATGCCTCAGGAAGGCACAGAGATGAATATACTGTCGTTGATATTCATATAATTGAAGTGCTAAAACAAAACACAAATGCTAAATAAATCATATGTATCTTTTATGAAACATGAAATATACAGTACAGTTGTCAGTATTAACAAAGATATTAAAGCCTCTAAGAATTTGTATCTGATGTGATCAACATGTAAATGACTGTAGTTCATCAGTGTTGACTAGCCTGTGATTAATTGATTGATTAAATTCTTATTGGAAGAGCAGAAAGTATTAATTGAGTACTTGCCTAAACAATGTTTGCTATTCCACATTCTAGTTACTTAGTTTTCAGTGTGAAAATTCTCATCTGACAAGTGACTGTTAATCAGTAAGGAATACACATTTTAACAGGGATAACTGACATTTTGGGAGCACAGAGTGAATTTATAGACCTTGTTAAACTTTATTATACTCTACAAATGAATTAGACCCCAAGCTGTACCATGCTCTCATTGTGAGCCCACACAACATGACTTACATTTACACACATATCAGTTGGTTACACTCAATTTATCACTGTTATCACCAAGTTAACAAAGAACTATATTCATTTAAGACAAAAAAGGAGAAAGAAATCAATTCAGGTGCATTTTTAAAAACAATATAAAAATTTAAGAAAGATTCACAAGCTAGGTTCATCGTCATCAATATTTACAAAACAACTCTGTGAAAGTGTTACTAATTGACCTAAAGCAGTTTTTTTTAAATGTATTGCCTTTTTTTATGTGGTAGAGCTCCCATCTTTGAAGGATATCTTGCAAATGCTATTCAAACCACGTCACTGCCAAATTCCACCAATACATACAATCCTATGATAACTAGGAGAAGGAGCTGCAGAGTATTAGCTAGTGTTGTATTGGTGTAAGAGTGCCTCTCATCACTACCAGCATGTGTGTGATTATCTCATGAAATACTGTAGATGATCCAGTATTAGAATGGAGATTGGTCTTATGCCCCCATTATGCCTCCAAGTCATTTTCAGTGTGTGTGGTGATGGATCATTTTGCATAAATGTATGCAGTCAAAGTGATTGTAATCACAAACCTCATATTTAATGAATGAATCTGGTCCAATAGCCCACATTTAAGTGGTAGCAGCTGACAATTATTGGAAGTTAACAGTTAAAGAATCTAGAAGGAATGTAAATATACTGAATTAAACAAAGTCTGGTATTCAACTATTACAATACAAAACATTGGGATTCACGTCGCACTTTTAATAACCAGCCAGCCAAGCAAAGGATGCTCACGCCTGCCTACAAGTCTTACTCATATGGTTGACTATTTAGAGCAGACGAGTACAAGGCTACACTTAAAAATGATATGAAGTGGGAAGTGGGAGCTGGTAGTGTAAAAGGCATATTTATGTCTTTTCAACACCAATTTTTACAGAATACAAAACATAAAAAGGGGAGACTGATGCAGATTGTTGTATTTGAATATCTATTAATATTCTCACAAACTTCCAAATATACTGTATGCACAATCTTTTAGTTGCAAAATCTGTTCACACTGTTCAATATTATTAATTCAGCTGAGAATTTTATTTAGGTATTTTAGTATTGTACAGTCACTGATGTTGAATATATACGCGTTTTGTGAATGCAAATGTTTTACTGAAATCACTGTTAGAAGCTACAGTACACCGTATTTATACATGATCCACTGTGACATCACCAGTTAAAACCTTTTGTGTACAGTAGAATTGTTTGCATTATAAAATCCATGGTAAGAAGCAACAGTAATGTTATATTTTGGTAAGTTTAAAGAAGAAGTCTATCACAGGTTTAATATTGAATAAATAATGTATTTGTTGTATCACTGTTGATTTATTATCAGAATATGCATCTGATTGCATAATTGCTTTAATGAATGTTGAATAATGAATTTGCTATGTATCTCGACAGTATGTGCAATGCAAATTTACTTCAGTTTCCTCTGTTTGGCCTTTCACATCATTGTGGTATTTTGAAAGTGTGTTCAATGCAGGCTGGAAAGCTCCATGATTCATGACATATTATCTACATACTGTAAGGACAATCTCTATGACTGCCTTTTATGGTGATACAATGCAAACTGCACACCAACAATTTCAGTGTTTAATGTTTAGATATATCATACATAGTGTAGCCTAGCTTGTACAAAGGAATTATTACTGAAAATTAACTGTAGCACAGTATTTTAAAACTTCATTGAAATGGAGAGGTAAAAAGCAACATTATGTGATATTTTGTGACTGGTTTGTTCATTTTAACCTTTTTCGTTAAAACATAAAAGTAAATGGCTGAAGGTAGGACCTTGTGTGCCAGCTGCTAAAACAAATGAAATACAAAGCAGACTGTATAATTACAAAAGAAACAAACACATTGTTGTATGTATGAGATGTATGTAGCATTTTTTTGGTGCTTAATAGAAGTCCTGCTCTTTTTTTTTTTTTAAGTATAATTCTTGCTGGTTCCACTGCCGGACCCCCCAACACCAAACCAGATGGTCATGAAAAAAAACGTGAAGTACACTGCACTTAAGTACAGCCAAAGGATCTATTCCATATAATACTACTACTACATGTTATGGGACTCTCTGTTTTAATGTACTCTTGCTGTAAAAAATGGTATCATTATACTGTCTACATTAAAATTATTTTTAATAACTGTCTTTTCCAGACTTCTTTAAAGTCGCATACTTATTTGTCCCTCTTATTTATGATTATTGTCTGGTGAAACTGTAATATACTGTACAATACGTATTCATAAAAACATTGCAGGTGTGAACAAAATTCTGTAAAATACAAAGTTAAATGTGGCATATTTAGGAGGTTTCTGTCTGTGTCCCTTTCATATCCATTGAAATTTCATAGTGTTAAGTTCTATCGTAAATGTTTTAGTCTAAATTTCAGAAATAGTAGCGAGGGTAAACTATAACTTTACATGTAACACCCCACAGTCGTGCATTAACACAATGCAACTAGCTAAACACATAGAGCACATTGATTTCCCCAATGTAGCCTCACTACAGTGGCATAACTACTGAGAGGCATTTTTAAAGAAGCTTCCACTTATGTGCAAAGCTCAATACATGCTTATCTAAAAAATAAAATAGCTGAATTGATTCAGCCAAATGCTAAAGCTTTGTGGAGTAAGTTAACTTGTGGAAATATGAAATTATTATAAAAAAAAAAAACAACAGTAGTAAAACAGAACAATAATGTAAGAACATGCCAAGAAAAAAAGGATGATTTTTACAATAAGCAAACAAAATATTTTTGTTGTATGCATTTCCTGTTTTGGTTTTGAGTTAAAAAAATATGTTAAACTGGAAGATCACAACAAATTAATTTAGGTTTCTGTAGCCATATGTAACATGCCAAAAAGGATTTAAAAACAAAAAACAAAAAAAATTACTAGTTACTGAGAAGGGCTGGCAGCTTGGTTATTTTAGAATATATTGATTGAATTGTTACAGGTGGAAATGTTGGAGAAGTCTACTTTTACACTTACACCTTAGATCTGTTGCTACAGATGACGCTGTTTACAGCTGTGCTTTCTATCAGATGTACAGTTTTAATGGTCCTCTGGGAGAACTGTCATTTTCACAAAAATGTCAGGAGACATTCTTGTTAATTAGCAAATGATGTTTCCTACCACCAGGGTGGTTCCCTCTGGAAATTAAATCAGCACAATAACCCACTTTAATACTGACAGAAAGACGCAGCCATGTCCTGGTGTGTGAAAACTCTAAATCCTACAGCTATTACAATAAAAAGGCCTCCATTATATTTCAAACATGAAACAATGGCAGATTGTATCCCATGAACTAACAAACATAAATATGGCTTTGGATTTACATAATACATGTACTGGAGTAAAAATTAAGTATGTCACAGGTTTTAATTCAGTTGAAGTGAACAGCATCATGGCAGTCCATGTTCATTGCAACTTTGTGCCATTATCATATTTCTAGGACAGCTTTTTGATCAAAAAGTAATTACTTGCACTGTAACTTTGCACAAGAAACTTCTCAATAGCCCCAGGATCCTTGAGAAAACTCAATAATGCAGTTTATAATGCAGGAAGAGTCATATAAAGACTGATGAAAAGTCTAATTAATATTTTATTTGTTGAGTATCTTATGATGAAGAAGAAAAGCAATTATATATATTGTATAGAATATATATTAAAACTACTGTAAGTTGCAAAGATGAGACAATGGCAAATGAGAGATGAGACATCATAAGACATTCAAAATGGATTGGTCAAGGTTTATTACTATTATATGTGTAATATGTGAATCTTTATAAAAATTGGATCTCCGAAATTGTCGAAAGTGATGAGAAAATTATTCTTGATATAAAGTTAAAAGTGAAAGTATTTTCAGTGATTAACAACTTGCAGTGTGCATGGATTCATTCAAATTATTACCATAACACATTCTCACAGCCCATTTATACATAATGATCTGCACTGTAAAAGTAAAAATAATTTATAGATTTACATTAAAGTTATCAGCTTCTCTGTATTTAACAGACCCCGATTCACACAGACTTCAGCCCTCATCTCAACTAACATATCCAACCATTTTTGAGCTTACCATCACTCTCGCCAACAACAGGCTAATGAACAGGTGACTGCTGTTTTGAAACAGACCCACACAGAGACTTGGTGGGAATTTAGCAGCAAACACAAAACTTTACTGGGTGAATGCAATTACACCATGAAATATGGACTGTGTATGACAAGTCATTTCTGCTACCACAGCTACCAACAAGAAAGTGATTTAAGAGTTGTAGCAAATACACAATTTTATGCCAAACATACAATTTACACCTCTAATTAAATTACTGCAGGTAAATTCAGCAGAATCTGGTTCATTTTATCACAATTATATCAATTAAATGCTCTCACAAACAATGTGACATACAATTAAAAGAAAATGGCTATACCAAGTATTTTCCATAACTGCAATAAAATAGGAGCCCAGTAAAAAACCCTCCTATGACAAGCTGTCTAAAATATTGGGTTGTTACAGGCTGCTGCTCTTGCTACAGAGACATTTTACACAATATGATGCTAATTAAAAAACAAGAAATAATTTCCCTACTACATTTGAGTCAATCATGGCGATAATGAGGAACACTTCACATTATGGAGAACTAATATTGTACAGTGGAGTTCCAGAATCTCAACAGGACAGTAGGTGTCCTGAAAGCAACACACAGATGTTCTTCAGCTGCATCCAATTTTAATTGTAGGATATGTTTCATCTTATTCCAATGTTGATCTATGGTTCAGTTTGCACAGATTCAACGCTCACTTATTTACAGTAGCATTCTGAACTACACTGGTTGACAGTTTCTCTTGAGAGTCAATGAATGATTTAGACAAAAAACAAAGAGTGGACTTCTGATATCTGTCTGCACCACATCACTGTAATGAACTTATACACTAATCTACAGACACACACACACACACAGATATTGTGTAAGGCTGGAATACTTTCTAATAAAGAAGATGATACACATACAAAGCTAAACTCTAGGGAACTATCTTCATTTTGAAAGGAGAGAAGAAATCAATGACCATAATTTCCACTGTACTGCAGTCGAACTAGATATTTATAAAGGGGAACTTTTCTTCACATAAATACAGACTTCAGTAGGGCCATGCTGTCAATGCTCCAAATTAATCTATTCTCCAAGCCAGTACAGAGTAACATTACCCAAATCATTCTGCCACTACAAGAGCAAGCAAAGCCGCTTGGAGCAAAATGTGAGAGTTTCTGAAAGGAGGCACAGAGATTAGGAGTGTGGAGCTCCTCTGAGAGATGCCTCCATAGCACACAAAGACATAGAGACATTCTTCCGGCTCAAGGCTGGAAGAAATGTCATTGTGTTATTTTGGGATAGGAACTATTTTCCTGGGTTAAAAGTCTGTGATACTCTGACTACCTTCACAGTATCATCAGTTCGTAACAACTTACGTAATTCACTTCTGTCACCAATCTCTGGTCATTGCACCCTTTCAAATTGAAATTTTTGTTCTTACACTTGATTATTTCCTGCACTTATGAGAGGATCATAGTGCCCCTTTTGCATTAGATCACATACATTTTTAGTGAACAAAAGTACTGAAATATGTTATTGACATATTTCTTGTTATCCAGATGTATCAAGTGAGACTGACTGTTCAATAAAAACAGGTCTAAATACCTGTTATTGATTGATTGAGTGTTGAGTTTGCCCATGATATGTGATTCTGATACCCATCTATTGTTTTTTAATCAAATAAAAGATGAAAACTCAATCTAAACCAAGCTGAGCAACATACAGAGAACAGGTTGGTCTAGGAAAGCAATAACAGCTGATGACAGAAAAGTTGAGAGAGCTGTGATGACAGTTGGTGTCATCCACGACAACCACAGCAGAGCAGGATGGAGATATCAAAATCCACCATTCAGAAAAGACTTTGTGAACTGAAAAACAGTACAGAGGCCATACCACAATAATTGTAAAGTCAAGCTGGAATTTGCAGAGACATACAGAGATTAGCTACAAAGTTCTGAAACAAAGTTTCAATAACTGCTGACTATGATTAACCCCTAGCAGTGATGGAAAGGTCAAAGTGTGGATCAAGAAAAAATCTGCTCATACAAACTGTGAAAATCTGTAAAGCAGAGTAGAGGAAGCATCATGGCATGAGCTTGCATGGCTGCTTCTGGAACAGACTCAGAAATTTTTATTGATGATATACAGTAACTCTTAGCAGCAGAATGAATTCAGAGATGCACAGAAACATTTCCTAATTTACAGGATTCATCATACAGCAACCCAATGATCTAAAACACACTGCCAATGTGCCAATATAGGACTTCATCAAAGAGGAAAAAGTGGAAGGTTTTAGACTGAGATGACATGAGAACAGAATTGAATTTCACCTCCTGAAGCAAAGACTGAAGGGAGAAAAACAACAAAACAACTACAGTAAAAGCCTAGAAAAGATTGTCAAAAGAGCAACAGTTTGGTGACATCTGTAAGTCAAAGTCTGGATGCAGTTATTGCAAACAAGGCAACCAAAAACGATCTGCTCCAATTCTTGTCTAACAAGTGTAATCTGATATAAAAGCAGCTATGTTCCATGTTGTTTAGCAATAAAGGTGTGAATACAGTCAAATAAAAGCTGAACTTTTGTCTAATATCCATCCTTTGATCCCTAACCCAAATGTGTTCAGTGTACAGCAAAAACAAAATCCAACCTCACTCATAGCAATAGCATTGCCCTTTTTTGCTTTGTTCAAGATGTTATGCAACATTTATTTATGTTGAAGGGTCACAGGTAGCACTACAATCTGAATAATTTGTAAAGGAAAACATATTCACTGCTATCCACCTCATCCATCTACATATCTATTATTGTCATACATCTTAAAATTTTTAAGCTGACATCAGTGACTACTCATCTGATGACTGCTACCACGAGACTTAATTGTTAAACTTGACTAAACTTCCCAGTGTCACAAAATAATTGTATTCTTTTTATAGGAATATTTTGTCTTTGTTTTTCTCTTTGACGAACCACACTAGAATCATTATGCTTTGGATGTATATTGGGACATGCTTAAACATCTCACATTACATTATTAAACAGCTCAGTGGCAGCAATTTTGCCAGGTGGATCATGAGTCCACAGTGACATTTTATTTCCCAGATCTCTTTTCCAGTGCGGCTTTGGGTCACACTATCAGACATGATTAACATTTCAATTAAAATTAATGTATGTTTCATTGCTAACACTGTTGCGCAAGTCTCCTTTAGCAAGTTCCTCTGAGGCTACATGCTGGAAATTGCACACAGAGTTTTGGCTTCAGTAAGTAGGATTCTTGCAAATATGGACTCAGAGTAAATGTGAAATTATTCCATAAGCTGCTGCACAGAGAGCATCACTAAGAGGTCCTCAACAGCTGAAGCTTGAAAGTTGAAAATAACTCAACTGAGTCAGATTCTGGTGACAGATACTGTGAAGAGCAGAGCTCTTAGTTTGACCACAGTTAATCAAGAAATGCCACAGAAAGGGTTATAGCAGAGAGCGAGCTGATGAAAGTAAAATCAGCTTTGGTTTACTAAAGCCGGTAATTTTTAAATACCTGGCTTAGAACCACAGAACATAAAACATAGAACTGGAAATTGTGGTTTTCCTTCGTTAGTTGGTCAAAGTTTTGGGTTTGACTGAAAGAGACATCTACCTGAATATACTAAAAAAAAATCCTACAATGCCCCATAATTCCCCGTTCATTCTTTTCTCAGTTTCTTTCTATTCACTGAATGATGACAGTCACTGACTGGCTTATATATCTATTTTTGTCTCTTTGTACTTGGAGACTGGCTGCACTTCTTTATCTCATGTCTTTTTTCATGTCACATCCATTTCATAAGTGGCCTCTTGCCTTTGCTTTGCCTTTGTCTCAAAAGCCCTCTGAGGACCAGGTTTAATGTCACAAAGTCTCATCATACTGTACACTGACACTAACAAAATATTTGTAAAATCCAGCTTTAATATAATTCAAATCCATATATCAATATCAATTTTAAACCACGCTTTGCTGTTTCTTCCAAGTCTGGACCAACCATCATCAAAAATAGTAAATCAGTGTTATAAATTGTTAAAACGAATGTAACTGCATGTGACTGACACTTGTGACCACACAAAAAATCACATCCCTGTCTACAACATTTTCAGTCAACAGAAACCAAACATAATATAAATTTAGGAAGAATTTGATCCATCTCTGAAGATATAGTAAAGTTGACAGCATTCAAACTGAAGGAAGAAAATGCCATGAAACTGCTGTTGGACTAAGTGAATAATTAATTTATCCATTGTCTATAGCAAACTGTTAGAAAAGTGACATGACCTGTAAATGTGACAAAAATATATGTAGTTATTTAAGCTGTGAGGCCTTTTTGACAATGTGAACATCATCCTTCACCTGTCAGACATTTTTATAGATCTTGCTTAATGGGAATCTTCTAACCATTTGTTTGCTAAAAGTGAAAATTGTAATACAGGTAACAACAGGTCAACTGTACACAGTGGCCTCATGTGCTTTATGCAATCTCTTGCAAAGAGTTTGAAGTCTTTATAATAAAACCTTGCCAAACTGATATATCTGTGTGCTAAAAACATTGTCTAAGAAAAGGAACTATTAAAACATTCCCCACATCCCTCAGGCACAGTGTTATTTTTTATTATTGACCTACACTTCTATCCACATTTATTCACTCTACTACCCTAAATGTGGAGCAGGAGCCTTGGGCCACAGATTCATAACACAAAACCATTTTCATCACCTTGCAAGGACACACATTTTCATCAATTTATTTATGATGAGCTTGAAACATAGGGACCATTTTAAAATAATGATTTTGAGGAATTACATTAACATGAACTATGAAAATTATTTTACAGGACATTTAGTTGAAGTCTTTGCGTTTGAAAGTACTTGTTACATGTTTTCCTTTCCTGATTCATTTCATGATTAAATACAGCAAATCTTAAAAATATACTACTTATACTACTTTGACTGAATGATGTTTACAATAGACAAGAGAGTTCAGTGTTCATAGTGGTTGAAAGAGACATAATCTACCTGGATAAAGTTTGGAAAGACATACTACTGTATGTGCTGAGGTCACAACATTTCTGGAGTTTGGGGTTGTGTAAGGTGTTAAATAGTGTATATATTACCTATTTTTGCCAAAGAAATTTGGTATTAAAGGAATAATGTGTAATAACACACAATTAATAGACATTTTACTAAATTAATTTATGCACACATCTTGAGTTTAAAACACACCAGTAAATAGGAGGACAGTAAAGTTTGTTTGTTACTTGTTAGGTGATTTGAAAAACAAAATTGAGTAATGACATAAATTAATCAATATAAAACCACAAGGACATATCAAAATGATGAATAAGAGTGAAAAAGTGGCAATCATCTTGTGTTATCATCTTATTCGCACTGAGAATAGCAAGACATTTTCAAGGATCATGAAAACTTATGGTTTGGACATTATGCAGAAAAATTTAAATGCCAAAAAATTTTGAGAGTATTACTGATTTCACTGTAGTTAGACAAGTCCACTGATACAATTGATGGATTTTCCAGCTTTTCATGACTGTTCCATTACCTATGTTTCTATTTGAAGGGCATATGAGGCCACAAGGACAAAAGAGACAGAACTAACGTTTCTTTCTATTTAAAGGACACACAATGGATAAAGATAAAGGATTTTAAAGGATGACACAAAGGGGGATTATTGAGAAGTGACAATTTTACTCTACTTTGGAGAACTGATGTGGAATCCATGAATATGCTGATTCACCACTCAGCCAAGTAGAATGTAAGTTTTGGTACGATTTGAGAAACAGTTTCTTTGTACCAGAATGTCTCAAGAGTCTGAAAATATACAAGAAAACAGTAGTCCTCTGGAGTTCCAATGATCACGCAATACAATATGACCACCTGTACAATCTAAAGCAATCTAATACAACAGCTTTGCCATTCTACATTTACAAAGTTATAATTTTTCAGTTTTTAGTTGAAACTGTCAGAAATGTGATAATTCTTCTACATGTGCATTATTAAGATTATTCTGGGTGGTGGAGTCATACTGGAGTACGTTATATTAAGGGTGTGTCTAATGTTTTGGCCTCCCATCAATGACATTATTGACATTTTAACATTAGAGACACTTTATTGACATTGTTTCATCTTAGACTGCGTCCCACATATATGGAAATGTCACTGAAACTGCCCTAAAACCTTCCTTCACCTGGACATTGCTTCCGAGGAAATTTATTTAACCATTTAAAATGGTATTCAGATAAAATACAAGCAATTTAAAGTTTCCTACAGTACTACTGATATTTTCTCAGCATAAGCCTAGTACTTGTCAGGGCCTTTTCAGTCAACCACCTATGGTGGTCTGCATTTCCTCATATGAAGATAAACAATAAAACACACAATGTAGCAGTTAAGTACAGAATACATGAGCCGCTTATTATGACCTTCATCTGAAATACTTGCCACATGACTTAAATGCAGACAGACATTGGTGTGTGTCTGAGTTTGTGGGATGTCTCTTACCTGTCATCTTTCAGGACTTAGAAATTGGATGGATATCTTCAGTTATTAAGCAAAATCAAAATTTCCATCCATGTTACCGAGTTTGCTTGGTGTATCTCCACATGTAATAGAGAATATAGAGAGGAAAAATGAAGGTGTTTCAGTATAGGTTAAACAACACCCAACCTGACAGTTGTCTTAGTTTAAAGCAATTGGTATAAGAATTTCAAAAGCTATTAGTCTAAAAGTGAAAAGTTATTTAATCAGGAGGATGAGAAGAGACAAAAAACATGAAACATAGAACTAAATGTGAAAAGTCATAGAAATAAGGATGTAAGTATTTTCTTAAAATAAAATAAAAAACACACATACATATTCATTCATCCCCCTAAACAGTTTTTGTAATTATTAACCATGTGTCATAATGTAACATATTTTAACATCATGGACCAAATAGGCTCTAGCAGCAGTGTGGCATACACATCCAACTGATAAGCTCAAATAGTTTAATTAGGTCAGCAGCAATTATTTGCTGTGGTCACAATGATCACAATTAATTAAGAAACAGTGGCTGTTTCAAGGTTTTCCAGATGTAGAAACACAACGAGTGGTTTCTCTCTTCCTAGAAAGCAGAGACTTGACTGTGAGCTCTGAGTGTTATTAATAGCCACTGCAGGGGTGTTGTGGGTCTTTGGTTGACAAAGGGTTGAGGTGGCAGTAGGATTCAGAGCAGCATTTAACACAATCACTTAAATAGGCAATGTAGTCAATGAAAAAAGCTGACCAAAGAGACCAGTGGATGGCAGTATTGTGTTTTATACAGTATACAGAACTGTTAGCGTTTGTGTGATGACAAAATATTTACATGCAATCTGTTGAACTTACTTGGTCTGAACTGTTCTTCCTTTAAGTCTGCTTAAGGACAAAGAAAACAATGCACTTGAATGAACCCTTTCTACTTACTTAACAGCAGAATATAAAAAATGACCTCCATCCTTTAACATTCGCCTAGTGAGATGGGGCTCTGTTAAAGCAACACTGCAAGCAAAAGAAAGTAATTCATTTGGTGGTCTTGTCTTGGCAGCTGTATGGACCATGTTACTTTATATGCAACAGGATAATCCAACATTTCATATATCTCGAGTCACACTACATTAGCACAGGAAGAGTGTCTGTCACTGTATGGCTGTGTCAAATGTACAACTACAACACAGATAAACCTACATCCTGGAGGGTGTTCTTGATCTGGCCCATCGTTTAGAATGGATGTTGTTTTTCGTGGTCTTCCAGGTCTTTTCATGATTCTGTACTCACCAGTGTGTTCTTGCTAGTTTCCTGATAGGTTTATCTAACTTCTTGTAACTCATACAATATTTTGAAGTAAAATCAAAGTCTATAATTAAATATCTTACATTTTAAGGTCACAAAGTCTACCTTCAAAATCAGCGAGGGAGTGAACAGAGCCAAAATTATGGAAATTGTGTCACAACTTTACTCCGTTGCTGGGTGAATACAAATTTTAAATGTATGGTAAGACTGAAGTTGAATTGAACATAGATAACTGACTCACCCTCTGAATTCAGACTTTGAGGTTGAGGCAGTTTTGTGTCTGTTGTTAGGACCAATGTATACGAACCCTAAACCTTGGCACCTTTGATGCAGTGGCCTGTTGACAAGAATTTCCAAAAGGGGATTCGTAAATGATCAGTTATCATTAGACTGCACAGTATACCGTATGTACAACAAAAAAAGAAAAAAGCACAGTGTCATATTGATAGACAATAATTTAAGATGCCTGCCACTGAGAAGGAGATGCCTTAGAAAATGGCCTAACAAAACAGAAGCTAAATCAATCTCTCCCATCCCATTATGCACAAATTAATAGTTTTAATCGATCATTAAAAATTGTGCAGGGATTCCTTGCCATTACATGTCAAGAGCTGTGACATTTATTGTGGAGTAGTAGCTTGAATATGGCAGTATGACAGGTTTCAAGTCAACACTGATCAGCATGCATCAATCCAACTTAAACTGACATTGTGCCTTTCAGGCCTGCTCACCACTGAGCTCCTGAAAAAGCTGAGAAAGCACAAAAAGTATCCAGAATGATTTGAGAGAATTATCCCTCTGTAAGTAAGGCACAGCCCAGTCAAACATTTGCAGCCAAAGCGGCAGACTCTGCCAGTCATTAGTAAGACTTCACTCCACAACAACTGACACACCTGTAAACGTTTGTGTCTGTTTGAGTGCGGTGAACTGAGTCAATTAGCAGTGTTTGTCGGAGGAGCAATTCAGTTTGTCAATCTCTTGACAGCTGTAGAGTAGCTAACTTCACTATTCTGAAATTATCTGATATTCATTGTATGAAACAAACAAAAAAAAAGCTAAACTCCATTTCCATTGTTGATATAGTGCAGCACAAACACACACACACACACAAAATCACACATGCTCATGTGCTACGCAGCATTAAATTGCTTCCTTTAGATGTGTATGAGAACAAAGGCCAAACCAAGCTGTTGGGCCTAAATGTGACAACAGACCAGCAGTGCTCTCTACTGGTAAGAGACATTAAAATAAAAATTAATTAAATTACTTTGTATCCTTGATTTTCTTCAGTCACTGTTTC
>OMLM01003394.1:162229-173185 GCA_900302695.1 Helostoma temminkii
TAAAAATAATGACATTTATTTTGATACTAGAGGGTAAGATGGAGTATAAACTGATTTTTGCTAATTTAGTGGGGTTGCTTATGACTATTAAAGTAAAAATGAACAGTTTCAAATGTGAGATATTTTCATATATATTTTAAAAAGTTATATATATTTTGAAAACTCTATCAGATAAAAAAAGTGGAAGTACTTGCCTAGAAAAATACATTAGAAGTATCATTTAATTTTTTATTAAATAAATTTATAAAAAAAAAAAATTTTTAAGAATCTAAACATGCAAAAAGTAACTAGTAAGTAATGCAACTAGTAACTAATGTAAATAGTAACTAATGCTGGCATGGCAAAAAAAGTAAAAAAATTTCCTCTGGTTTGTAGTGCAGTAAAAGTAATGTTAAATAGAAATACACCAGGAAAGTAGAAGTACATCAAAATTGTACTTCAGTACAGTAAATGCACTTAGTTATGTACCACCTCTGAACTCTTTAATCCAGTTGGACTACAGTTAAATTAAATAACGCTTTGATATTACTTAGGTGAAAAAAAAGCTATAAACTGAAATGTTGTTTTACTAAATTTAAAGGTTAAGCTGTTAATTTACAAGTCACATATGTAAATGGCTTGTACTGACTAAAACTTTAGAGAAGCATTAGAGAAGAAAATGTGCACAGTTCAAACGTGATTAAAACGCTTTATAGTATGTTGTAATGTTAGATATGTCTAATGTATGATGCAGGAAAGCTCCATGTTTGTAAGTTTAAAAATGCATTGTTGGAACATTGTACTAGAAGTGCAGTAAATGTATTAAAACATGTATTAAAACCACTTTCTTGTTTTAAATCTTTTAAAATTATCAGTCTCCAACTACGGACATGAACGTTAACCCACCTGCATTAGCTAACGTTTCAACACAGATGAGCACACAGCACCATGTCGCTAAGGAATTGGCAGAATGGCGAGGTTTAACAGAAAAATAAAATGTTGTAAGCTAAAAATAACAACGGCATATCGCTAAACAATTAACCGAACAGGTATGTTTAACTTTACCTTTCAGTTAGCTTAAACGGCTTTCTTGACACTCGACGGAAATCCTGAGAAACAACAAACGGCAAGTAACTTTAACGCTAGTACAGCAGCTATTTGACTGGCTTAGAGTACACATTCCCATTTAGCTTTGCACCGTGAAATGATGCATTTAATCAGGCAGCAATGCTAACGTTTTCATTTAAATGATTTACTATTAGTATTATATTCATATTTCTGTAGTAGCCTGTGAAGCTGAACACCACTACGCATACACCGTAAATTTGATGGTGATGTTTTTGGGAGCACCTGAATGCAGCACAGTTGAGAAAGCACACGTACATGATCGCAAACGTTTAAGAAAGTGTGGCGTAAAGCACTGGAAAAGATGGTAGCGGATGTCCCACTGTTTATTGACTTGCGATGCCCTGATCCTTCAATAAAACCACCAGGAACATCACAAAATCTTTCATCAGAGTCCAAGTCACCAGCCAAGCACAACATTCACCAGGAAGTACCATCTGCACAGAAACCCAATCTTGACGTGCACTATGGATCTCAGATATATGGCAGGTAAATATATCCTGCACTACAAAAATTTGTGCTGCATGAGTTCAGCACGTTTTGTTTCAACCCGTGATGTAATTTTTGTTCTTACAGGGAAGTGAGAGATGGGTAAGTTGCTTTAGAAAACAAGGGAGATGAATAGAAATAGAAATAAGGTACACAAAGAAATCCTCCAAATTCAGTGTTAGGGAATGAAGCAGAAGAATTGAAAGAAAGGCCATGTCAGCCTGATGAGTCTACTTGTAGGTATAACTCATAACATGTGTAGGAAGATAAACAACTTTCTGAAGTCCAGAAGACTAATATGAGAAGCTCAGCAACTGTTCAGCAAATCCCAGTTAAAGAACAAAAGCAGCAGTGGTATGAATTTCTTTGCTATTAATTATTCAGTACATTAGTGACCTTAAATAAATATCATACCCATAATAAAAAGGGAATGAAAAGGAATTGCTAATTGAAATAAAAAAATAAATAAGAAATGCATTGTTAAACCAAGTCTGTCTATCAGAAGCAGCAAGCTGCGCAAAGGACAGATGTTTTTGTGATTTTCATTTCATCTACAGTCATTCAGTATTCTACCAAAAGATATAAGTAAGGGCTGGGATTTGTTGGGTTTTCCTTATTATTTTGTGGTATTGACCTTAAACCTTACAATGTAAAGTGCCTTGAGATGACTTTTGTTGTGATTTGGTTGTGATTTGGTTGACAGAGGTCATGGAAAGAGAAAACATCCAGCAGGTTTTCTTGGTTAGAGAAAAGTCCTCTCTCCTAAAATCAAATTAAAAGTTGTTGTTAAACTGTACTTATGCCTTGTCATGCCAAGACATGTTCATGTATTATTAGGTTGGCTCAGAACCACATCATAATGAAGATGTTGCAAAGGTCCCACTCTGGGTATCAGGACTTCAGCAGGTGTGGACAGAAGATGGATCGACTTTGCATGTTTTAGCTGTGGCTCATCAGTGTTATACACCAAGGGTGAATATTAAACAACAAAACACTCTTTAAGCTTTACAGTGTCTGAAGATTGTGGTCCTAATGCTGTTTTTTGTTTATTTTGTAGAAAATGGATATTGACATCCATGAGCCCTTCTATAACCATGTCAGCAGATTCATTTCTCAGACTTCACTAACTCAAATTGCTCACTAGGTTCCTGAGCTCAACATGTTATTTGGGGCAACAAGCCTTTGTGTCATCCATCCACCTGCCTTCTTCTAGCTTAAATAGTTTTATCTCTGCCACCTCCCACAAAAAGATGGTTTGCTACAGATTGTAGATCATTTTTCCAAAGATGTCTTTACATTTTTAACCAGACTTTGTTGACTATGATTTTGTTTAACTTTGTATTACAGGCTATAAATAGGATATTTGGTCTCATTCCAGGGTTTTACTGACAGACTGTGGAAACTCAGGAGTGTGTTTGTAAGATGAGAGATACACAAGAGCTACACAGAGAGGTGAGCATGTTGTCCTTCAAAAGTGTACTAGTTGTTCATTTTTAATCACTATATATAGTTTGAAAGAAGCAGAGAATCACAGGCAAAGCATTAATGGCAGAGTAATTGAATATATATTATTTTAACTGCCCCTTTTTTGTTGTAGGTATCGTTGTTTTGGGGAACAAAGGCTTTTTTCTGTATCCCGTCATAACACACTACACACTTCGGCTTGTCTTCGACTCGACGTGTGGCTCCTTTATCCACCGCACAGTTTCCTGACTGACAGTGCTGGTAGGACATATCTACAACCATCTGTTCATAAAATTACCAAATGACTCTTTTTTTTGTCTCATTGTACTGGCATATGTGCTGGTTCTAGGTCTGGCCTGGGACCTTTATCATTATTTATTGAAACAATAAATGAACTCTCCTTCTGAATCATAGGTCTTCTCCAGAATGTTGATGAGACTTATCAGCATGTCTTTGCCGCAGCTGTTTAGGGTCTTTATGCTTTCTTAGTGTTAACGGATTTAACAGGACCTTTATATCCTTTACTCCCCCAAAACACAGATTCTGTCAGTCCTCAAAGCTAAAGTCAAGAAATGTTTGTCTTCTACTTACCTTACCTGGCCAGTCAAGTCAACAAGGAACTATGTCTGTGGTTTTCAGGAAGACTTCAATGAGGAGCAGCACAGAAACACAACCAGGATCTGAATAGGTTTACTGTTAATATTCTAAAATGTTACTTCTGCAGTCTGATATTTCTGTTTGTTGAACAGTGTTCTTCCCTCAAATCATTGTATCATTAGGAAAGGAATGACAGATGGTTGCCTTAATCAGCATTAGCTCTTTCAAATTAACTGCTGATATGTTTAAATTGTTAAAAAATATGTTTAACTTTTAAAACTCCAAATGAAGGAATTTACATTGTTACACTGTTAATTGATGTGGCCACAAGCAGTTAAAAACATATTCTTCAAACTGACTTTACTAATATTGATTTCACCTTCTAATACTTATCTTAGCAGTACATTTTTAATAAAACTATAATCTCTTACAGTCAAGAGCCTCACTTATGTGTTACCCTCATTTATGTTTGTAGAGCTGGAACTTCAAGTGATGGAGTCAGAGGCAGCCTGTTCACTTTCAGCAGATCATCTGCATCGCTGTGAGCTACAACTAAAGGTACTGTAACTCTGCATGTCCAGTCTGTCAAAAGGAGGAAAACTGGCTGGTGTCCAACCTTTTTCCAGCTTTCATCTTCACTGTCCTGAGGGACGTTTTGTTTGCAGCGAGGATAAAAGATTTTTATTTTAGTGGAGCTTCTAATCCCTCTCACCTGTTTAACTGACATACTCCTCATAGTGTCACCTGCTGTACCTCCATGTTTTTATGGCCAAGTGTTGGCTGTATATGACTGTAGAGGCTTCAGACTGAAAGGGTTTCAGCGACTGCGGCTTCAGGGAGTTTTCAGGGCACTATCCTGAAATATTGTCATATGGCCCCGTGACAACATGTTCCATATTTTGTACTGTTCCACTTGTACTGTAGCACTATTTATATTCAAAATATCTTTATACTTTGCATAATTTTTGTAGGAAATTTCAGAACGTAAAGCAGCTGCTTTAGGTCTGTTTTCCAGCTGGTCTTAAAGTCTGTGTTCTGCAGTCCACCTACAGTGACTCTGCATCAGTATGAGCTGGACACCTTTGGTATTCACCGTGTGTTCTTAGTTAAGTGTATGTGGATAGCACCTGATCCCTCCAGTGTGATCCTCTCCCATCAGAAGTGACAGTCCAGCTATGACATGCAGCAGGTGGCGATTCTGACCCTGTGTGGGATGGACATGAGCCATGGCCTGAGCCTCCTACATTGAGTACAAACAGAAAGGCCAGAAGGTGGGTGAAGTTTAAATGTATTTGTGAGAGCACAGTCCGTCCTAGATTTTGGAACTGGGGGTGGCAGAAAAAACTAACAAAATACACTGTTGTATTGCAGTTTAATAGCACTGTTTAATGAATAAACAGATTAATAAGTATGTTATTTTCTTTTTATAATATCCAATACATTTTAATGGATACTCAAGGTGATGTAGAACATGTGGTATTCAAGCTGACTGACCTGAAGTGGCTGCTTGTGTTGACACGACTACAGGCTCAGGAGCTGAGTCCTAACGAGGTGGGAGAGCTGCTTTTTCACAGCAGCCTGAGCAATGTGATGTCTTGTCCTGCCTATTATGTGTTCTTAGACAGAGGGATGCTTTTGCTTCTCTGAGGAAGCTCTTACCATATGATTACCCTGAAAACCTGAGTGTGCTAATGTCATCCACACCTGAAGTGGCCTTCAGATAAGCCTCTTGTCCTCTTTAAGCATTCTTTAAGCATTATGGTTTATGGTGAATAGTTAGTTGGATAGTGCATGTAAGATGCAATCAAATACCAACTTCAAAATCATATGTTACAAGTTATCACAGCATCTAAAGAGAAAAAAGCCGTTAGCCTTGTGTGTATGAGCTGGGTATGTAGTTGATTTTTGTGATATCGAACTGTACATAGCCATCACTAACTTAAATTTGATATATTACTCAACTGAACTGAAAGAAAAAAAAAAATTTCTAAATAGATATGCATTGACAAGAATACGTCTCACTCGCTCTGAAGTCAAAGCATTGACTTTTGTATGGTTCAATCATTTATTAAAGCCGAGATAGGTCCCAAAATTATTTAATCATTTATTGATACTTTGACAGAAACTGTCCGGGAAAGGATGTTGAAATATGAGTCAGTTCCAGGTGACCTTTGTAAAACGGTGCAAAAACAAATGATGTTTTGCTTGTTCACTGGTACCAGGGTCCCCAATACACAGTGCTTTCTGGCAGACAACCTGTTTGCTGATATCCTTAAATGCTCCAATAGTCAGGCAAGTGCCATCCCAGTTGAAGACTGTGGAGAAGCTGTTGAGTTCAGGCTGCCATCTAGTGGCAGGGAGGATGGGCAAACGGGATAATGAGCAGAGAAAACATTTTACTGAGATACTGACACAATCGGTTGATCAGTTAGTAATAAGAGGGTGAGGACTGCAGCTTTCTTAAAGGTTCATTTAGAGCAGTGGTCCTCAAGGCACACTGTCCTGCTTGATTTCCTAGCCCTGCGCCTACAGCTTTTGATTGGCTAAACACACCTGATCCAGGGATATTCGTAACACAAGCAGGACAGTGTGTTTTGAGAACCGGAGATGAGAACCACAGATTTACAGCATACTTTCTTACAAACGGTGCATTTTCACTAATCTTGCGTCCTTAAAAGATGATTCATCTTTTTGCAGTCCTTTATCTTATCACAGCTTTGCAAGGGGAAAAGACAGTGAATATATTTCTCCTTTCTACTGTGCATGCACTTATTATATTTATATATATATACATAAAATTTTCCCTTTCATTGTTATGCTAGTATTTACAAGGAAAGGTGAGATTCGGAAAAAAATGGGAAAAATCATTATCTACAAGGAAAGCAAGAAAGATATATATCATAGTATAATTTGCCCTTCTGCTTTTAAGGATTGTATTTTTAAAAAGGTTCTTTTAAATGCTCTGCCAGGTGTATCAGTGTGTTTTGTTCGCTGTATTTTCACATATGTGCATGAAACATTGTTTTACTGTTTGTGTAAAACAATGAACTGATTTGCCTCCCATTTGATGCCTTGTCTCCAGGGAGCTGTGATGTTATTGTGCCATGAAATTCAAATATATGAATACATTTTTTGTAGCAGCAACACTAGGCGTTATGAGATGTCTACTTTTAAACATGCATTTAATAATTACAGTTGTTTGGTAAAGTTGTTTCATTGGAACTGCTATAATACAATAAATGTAGTTTTCTCCTTCCCTTTACTGTCTACAGGCTTTAAGACACAAGCAGAATTTCAGAACTTTATTCTGAGACAGAAAGTTTTCACACATTTCAGATGGAAAATGATTTTAATTCTCAAGATGATAAAAAAATTATTTTGTGAACTCTGTAAACCATTGCATAACTGTAGTGTAACAATTTAACAAGTGTTAACAAACTAGTAATACACTACAGAAAATAAGCATTACACAATCCTCAATGTAGAAAAGAAAAATTCAGTATTCTAAGACTTGCACCTATTTTGTATTCACATAAACATTACAAAAGATATCAATATACCAAGAGAATAATTTCTAAGATTATCAGTAGATAATTTCCTACAGTTTGTCACAAAATAGGGGACACTTTTTAATCTATCAATCTGTAAATGTCTCACAACTTACTGAGATTAATGCATGAAATGCAGCTTCCTCAGATATAACACATTCTGCATCAAACCACTGTATTACCCTGAGAAAAATACATTTCTTCATTTTACTGACAAATAGAAACTTGCAAACTTGCATTTGTTTTAGTTCTAATAAATTTTATTGAATAGCAGTTTACAACTAGATGCTACATCATAATGAATTAACTGCGCTCCATAATATCCAGTGACCTATTCATTGAATATCTAATTTAGAATAATACATTCAATATTTCAGGGCTTCGATGTTATAACAATAACATTTCTATTGAAAATTTCTAATGTATATGGAACAACTGGTTCCACATTCAGATTATTTACTTTTGACATTTGTTGCACTAGTATTTTACTTAATTTCAACTCCATACATCATACTCATATACATGTACAAGATTGCATAAATCTTCAGGCTCCATTTTTATAATATTAAAACAAAAAGACAACACAACAACTAACAATAATGCAAAATAGTTTAAACTATTCAATGCAGAGCATAATGATACATCTATTACAGATCATTTACAAGATTCTTCCTATTTGGTGCTTTTCCTCACAAACAATTTAGTTTTTGATACCAAATGACAAATTGAGACCAGAATCGCATAATTAATGGTAAAGTATTGCTGTGTTTACACGGTAAATACAGAATAAGACAATTACAACATTTGCCTTATCCTGCCAAACTAGTAAAGAAAATTTAGTACATCAGCCTTTTTCCCTTCAGCTTAATTGGTCTGAATGCAGAAGATCATTTAGCAACATTGTGGTCCACAAAATCATTGTAAGGCACTGGAATTTTGATTGTAATTAAACATGTTACATTTTGTCGTCTGACTTAGAGCAAGCATGGTCTCAGAAATATTTTCTTAATACCAATCATCATTATCTAATTATCAAAAAGGCACAGATTAACCTCTGAGTAATTGGTCTGTCAGATAAGAATTTAACAAATCGGAAGAAAGAGTTTTTCTTGTTATATAAAGCAGACCACTAGACAGACCAACGCTCAACATCAAATTGCCAGTTTTAATTATTTCTGTATCGGCTGCTGATAGTTGTCACAATCATCATCTGTCTCCTGCAATTTTATCAAAACAAAACAAAACAAAAAAAAACTTAAGATTAATTTGGACCACAGCATTAAGAAACAGAAAATAAAGAGTCCAATTAAAAAAAAAAAAAAAAAAAACCACCATACAGTCAATGCAGGCCAATTATAACAGCATATAATGCATAACCATTATTTTCCAAAGTGATTGAGATTATGTAGCGAAGCAAAATCAACAACTAAAATTAACTTCAAAACAGTACTGTAGTGAAGTTTATATGGCCACTTCAGAAGCACAATGTCATTCACATTTGACATTCCTTCACTATAGACAACAATTTACTGACACTGAATCCTCGCTTAAGGTCAGCATGTGCTAGCCAGTATTGCACAAATCTGCCATAAACGTCAATGTATACTTAACACAAATTAAATATACAAATACACATTTTGTAAGGATGTGAACCATGCACTTTTGATCATTTCTGTATCAACACACCATACCTAACTTTAGATAGAAAAAGAAGCAATTGCTATTGAACATGAATATTATCTATGTAAGGTACTAGGTGATTACTTTTTAAAATCAGTTCAGGTATCTTACTGAAATAATATGAATGATGAAATGTAATACAAAAGAAATAACAGCACGTCTTTGGTAAAACTGCAAAAAATGGGCTCAAGTCTATTTTTGTTGTAAGGAAAAGCCACTGGCATAGTCCTGCTGTTTACTCACTAGGAGGATGTATGTCTCACTGAATAAAATACTAAAGCAAACAAAATCAACCCCCAAACAGAATTCCCGTCACTCACAATGCTGGACTTTGTCTCAACTTTCATCAAGATATCATTTATAGCCCTGGGGAAGATCTAGACCTGTAAATAACTACAAGCTCATCTTTCAGATATATTAATTCTGTTTAAGGGTAAATATTCCCTTTAGAATACACATTTGGGCGGCTACTACAACACCACTTTGGTTGATTTTTAGATTTTCACACTAGACATCATTAATTTAGTTGGCTTCACAGGCAGAACATAACAGACTAAAAGATCCTGTGAAATTAGCTGCGCCGTACACTGTTATCCAGTGTAAGGGAGAAAATAAATTCAAAATACATTTACTTATCAACTCAAAAAAAAAGGGACAATCTACAGCAGTACAGGTTTGTGACATCATTCTAAGCGATTTACTAAGTGCTGAAACTCAAATGGATTTACAAATGAATAATTCAATCAAATACGATTTAGTCAAGTTCAATGGAGCAGACAGATTATTTCATAGTTTCTGAAACATTCAAACATCTAAATGTATAACATGTAACTACATTAATACATTTTTTCAGTAGCAGCGAAGCTTGCAGAAGTTATTAAGCCTTTACTACACTAAAAATAAGTCAATACAAATATTCTGGCAGTGTGACACAGTGCGATTTTTTTTTTTTTTTTGTAGCTGGTTAATATATCGCATAACATGCAATACCAGATGAGTTTAGCCTGCCTTTTATGCTGAAATATAATTATGACGCTAAAATACCACCTTTTGATAATTTTCCTCTGAGCTGCTTAACTGTCATTTATGTGAATGTAAACAATGTATTTACCATATTTATAAGTAGTAAAAAGTGTACCTGGAGATACATGATTTCTATTGATTTTAAAGCAATAATAAAGAGATTTCTAACACAGTATAAGGTCATTTCAGTTAGAGGAACATAAGCACAAAACCTATGCAAAATACAGCTTACAAGTTAACTATGGAATTCTTCATTTACTGCAGAATTATTACAATAAAACAAAGTTACTTAACTGTTTAAAAAGCATCTTAGATGTTGCTATACAAATTCATGAGTCCATGTTTGCATACTCCCAAATGTTAAATTGAAAAATCTAATTTCGAAGACTGAAGCTGCACTGAAAGAGCACCACAACCAAGGAATGAGTGGGTGGGTATTTGGGGGAGAGGGGTGGTTCACTTTTAAGGTTTAAGTCAGGACACAGGCACTGACAATGTTTGATTCCAAATATCTTCTGCAGAAATACTTAATGGGATTGGGCCAAATACACCAGCATATACAATATTTATATTTACACACATAGTCAGACACATTGACGCTTCTTCAAAGTTCAACAATACATATTTTGCTGATGCTTGTGCACAAGCTTCAGTGATGTGTGTTTGCTCTGACAACCGTACACGCAACCTTTTGAACTAAGGCAAGGCACTTTAGAGTTAAGAGGCCGATATGTTCTAGACAAGGTCAAGAGGCTAGATTCCTACAAAAAAAAAAAAAAAAAAAAAATCAGGCTTTTAGCAAATACAATACATGCTTCTCTAATTGCTATGCTATATAAATCTCTACAAACAAAACTGACTGAGAAACAGCCTTAAAATGTAGCATGTGCCTTATTGATATTACAGCTGCTGGTTATGCCTAAAATGCATTTTAATTTATTTGCACTTATTTGATTGAAATTGTATAAATCTAACTATGAAAGTAGAAACTATTAAGTACTCTTCTATGAAATCCTAATATCTAGAACCATGCCATGATTTAACAATAGGA
>OMLM01003394.1:173220-191537 GCA_900302695.1 Helostoma temminkii
CTTACATAGAAAAATAGAAAAAAAGTAAAAACAAAAAAATTAATTCTAACAACAACAAAAAAGTAAAAATAAAAAAAGACAAAACAATACCTACAAAGCAGCTTAAAGCAAATTTCTATATACCCTTTAGTAAAGTCCCCAGTCAACAAAGTGCTTTAATAATAATAATAAAAAAAAAATCAAACTTGAAAAGGTTGGTCAAAATAATGATGCTTGACTGATTGGATTAAAATAAATTGTTGTGAAAACTTGGAGTTTAACAAAATCTGCCTTTTTACTTAAAGAGGAACACAGCAAATCTTCAACATTTGTGTTTTGATGGTTCCTTGGGTAAACCCACTTACTGCTGCTTATTTACAGACACAGCCCAGCTAATAAACATTTTACAAATCTATATCTATTGCTGGGCAACACTTTGGGCAAATATTATAATTTTTCTGCTAATTACTCCTACATTGTCCAGAGAATAGAGCTTCTAAACAGTAGCTTGTTCTAGTGTGATCTTTATGAAAAGGTGCAAGTACACATCTTTTTTTGTTGTTGTTTTAAACATTAAATTCCACACAATCAGATACTTAATACAGTAAATGGCTTCTTTATTTTCTCCCAAATGTTCCTAAATGAACAATGCGATTTAGGTGCATTCCTCTTTAATTAAAGAAAAAAAATCAGCTTCGGGTTTTGCCCATTTTATGGTTAACATCACCAAAGTAGCTTGAGATTGAACTCATCATTTTAGGGAATTTAGAAAGTGGTATTTTCTTGTGTCTGATATGGCACTAGTTATTGTGGTGAGCTATTGTTAGTGGTTTTAACTATAATCAAAATCATAAAATCTCATCCATAAAGAAGCTACTGTTTTTCTTGGTCCCCAGTGAAAGACATTGGGCTATAGGGCATATATCTTTAATATCTTTGATATTATGTTGATAATTAAACTTTTCCATTCTCAGATTAATTGAAATAATCACTGATACAGTATATGACAAAGGTATTGTTTAAAAGAATACTAAAGTTAGAGTGAGATATGTTTTTTTTCTCTCTACATACTGTACATGAATCTGTGATGTAACAGCTTTACTAAAACTTTTATCAGTTTTATACACATTTCCATTGTATTTTCTGAAAAAGTTGAAGTGTCTTTTAATCTGATCTGGGCAAACTTTAAGTGCAATAACTTAATATGCTACCTTTGGAGATTAGACATTGATCCACACTAATACCAAAGTGCAGCATTAAATATTAGTGGATCAAACAAAAAACCATAGAGTAGAAAAACACTTTCATTCACTATGTATTTAGCTATTTAACTTTACTGGTCCTGTTTGTATTATTTAATCTATAATTGATTGTAATAATTTCCTGTAAGAGAATTGCTCATGTTGGAAATACAAATTAGCATTAGGTTTAGAAAAGCACAACTGCATTATGTGTATAACCAAAATGTGCACTGACAGTGGAAAACAAAATGTAAAATCTGGGCACAAGATTTATATGTCCTATAGTATGTCTGGATCATGACTGACTGTTGGAGAAAGGACAACACGATGTAATTTAATATTCTAATGTGAGTGCATGGCTTTTTAGACAGAAAGCTATCTGGTTGACCGAGGTAACGTTCATATAAAATGAGCAAAAACTAAACTATATGATTGAATTCCCTGTACTTATTTATAATACTATTTGTTTTGTCAGTCAAACATCATTTTACTCTAAATCAATTCAATCACTGTATGAAACAGACATTGCTATTTAGAAAATGTAATTCTATTAGTAGTTTTTCAAAGGCCTAATTGTTTAAATAGTACCTTGAGTAATTATACATCACCACTTCACTATTTTTGTTCTACAGTAGGGACATTCTGTTTTACTAGGTGCACAGTTCTCACATAGTACATAATGTTGGCAAGGCTGCAGAACAATACAACGATCATGCTTTTGGCAAACTATACATTTCTTTGACTGAAGCTGATATATTACCTGTTGGGGAAGAAAAGAACGCATATCAGCTATAACTGATAAATACAATTCATGCAAATAAGCATGCTTTATGGCAAAACACAGTTCTAAATGATATCATAATAAACCTACAATTAAACCAGCATAGACGTTACAAATGAAATGCTGTGTGTGATCTAGTCTTTCTTACCCCATCTATAAGGTCTAGGTCATTACGCAGCTGACTCTGGATGGAATGAAGCTTTGACAAGGGGAGCTGGTCCAGCTCTCCATAGCTACGTAGAAGAGGTGTTCCAGGGGTGCGACAAAGCACATCAAAGTCCCCTTGGAGCTCTTTCAGCTTGCGCTCCGTTTCCTCCCATTTCTGCTCTGCCAGCTGACGCTCTGCTTCGGCCGTTTTTGCTTGCTCCTTTGCTTCGTGAGCGTCTTTCTGGCAAGCTTCACAAGCCTAGAACCCAGTTAAGTCTTGTAATTAAAAATAAACTCACAATTAAATATTTAATCATTCTGACATGCTAAAACATGAACTGTGATAAGTTTGTTTATAGCACTGACTTGTTTGACCTGATGCCAGGCCTCCTCCCACTGTTTGATCTTCCTCTTGGCCTCATCCAGCTCTCTAAAAAGGCGGCCCAGATCAGCACTACTGGCTGTGGATGTTAGGCTGCTGAAAACTGGAGATGGACTTGGTGAAAAGCTGCCACTTACAAAGTCCCAAATGTTGCTAGCTCCTCCATTCAAGCCTAGGTGAGTGACATGTAAAAATCAAAACCAAGAAAAAAAAGTGAAATGTAAATTGTGGTTGTGTATTAAACTGAAAATTTAGAGCAATTTAAATTAAAATGTTTCAAACTTAAGTTGCTGATTTTTAAAGCAGTGATTTGACTTTCAAATGGGAATCTGTCTTTTATATCTGTGTTTGTTTCAGAATAATAAGAATATTATTGAACAGAGTAGTGGTGTAGATGGTGCAGAAGAATCTTGAATTGACAGATAAGACCTTGAGCTTTTCAGCTCAGCTGAAGCAAAATGTCTGATGCTATCAGCTTACCCAGAGAGTTCTGGGAAGAGGAGGTGGGTGTTCCCAGGAGTCCATGCTCTTGCTTGGCCAACATGTTTGAAGGTTGACTTTGCTGAGTTACAGCCCCAGGCAGCAGGGACTGCGATAGGGACTGGGAGAGGGAGCTTAGTGGGGAGGTGGAGAGTGATGATGACGAATTAAAAGAGGATGATCGCGCCAAGGAGCCAGGAATGTTAACAGGAGCAGATCCACCTAGCACCCGTTGACCTGAGGGGACAAAGTCATTTCTGTTAGTATTGTGAACTTATTTGAAGTTTCATTAGAATGAGACCATTTGCCATTAAATGGCCAAAGTACTTCTATGCATCCTTACTTGTCAGTCCTACACTGTTGTCTTGCTCCTCAAACTCCTTATCAAGAGATGCAACATTGATGTCACTAAAGTTGAGGTCCAGAGCAGATCCTGAGGGAAAACAAAAAACATCTGACTGCCATTTGACAACAAAATATAAAGTAAGGTCACACAGTATATGGCTGGTTTTACATGCACTTACCTATGACAGACTCCACTGTGGTGCTCCCTGGATAGAAAGGAGTGGCTTTTGCATTCATTGTTGATAAGGTAGTGGGTGAAGAACTATCTGAGCCAATACTGGAGGCCAAGCTTGATGTTATACTGGAGGTAAAGCTTGATGCCAAAGGGTTCACCGCAGAGAATACAGTATTTTGTGTCTGAAAGGGAATCACAGAAATATGTTTAATTTATAAAGTTTATTACAGTTTTGATATTATTTCTTTACTTTTATAAATGCATTACATATACTGATCAGATATAATATTATGACCACCCACAGATGAAGTTAATAACAAGGATTATTTCTTCACCACAGCACCTGCTAGTGGATCTTATATATTAGGCAGCAAGTGAAGATTTTGTCCTCAAAGTTGATGTGTTAGAAGCAAGACAAGCAGGCAAGAGTAAAGGTTTGAGCGAGTCTGACAAGGGCTGAATTGTGATGGCTAGATGACTGGTTCAGAGCATCTCCATCTCCAGCTCTTGTGGGGTGTTTCCGGTCTGCAGTGGTTAGTATCGATCCAAAGTGCTTGGACCACTTCGAACAGTGGTAAACCAGCAACAGGGTCATGGGAGGCCAAGGCTCACTGATGAATGAAGGCTGGCCTGCTGGTCCTGATGGGAAGGTGTCAAAATAAACATGAATGAATGTTTGTTGCCACAGACCAGACAGGGAGCCCATGCTAACCCCTGTCCACCACCGAAAGCGCCAACAATGGACATGTAAGCATCGAAACTGGACCATCAAGCAATGGAAGAAGGTGGCCTGGTCTGACTAAATCACGTTTTCTTTTACGTCTTGTGGATGGCCGGAATGTGCGAGTCGCATACCTGGGGAACACATGGCACGAGAATGCACTATGGGAAGAAGGCAATCCGGCAAAGGCAGGGTAATACTTTGGGCAATGTTCTGCTGGATAACCTTTGGTCCTACTATCCATGTGGATGTTACTTTGACACGTACCGCCTACCCAAGCATTGTTGCAGACCATGTACACCATTTCATGGAAACAGTATATCAGCTGTGCTCTCTTTCAGCAGGATAATGTGCCCTACCACAAAAAAAAATGTTTCAGGAGAACAAGTGAGGTGTTGGCCTCCAGATTTACCAGATTTCAACACAAACAACAAACAAGCCCGATTCATGGCCCCGCCTCACACTTTATAGGACCTTGAGGATCTGCTGCCAACATCTACCACAGTACACCTCAAGGGGTTTAGTGAAGTCCATGCCTCAACGGGTCTGGACTGTTTTAGCAGCAAAAGGGAGATCAACATAATATTAGGAAGGTGGCCATAACGTTATGTCTGATTGGTGTATCATGTAACACACCTAACTATTTGCATTTACCACAGCAACGTAAATACAAACCAGTTTTTCTTGGTCCATCATTTTTTGATCCATCTGTCCCTTGTTCTTAATCTACAAATGACCAAACAGCAAAAACAACAGATTTAGTGAGAAAGTCTACATGTTTAATGTGTAGAGACAGACTTGTTGTCTACCATTGATCACTATCTACACTGCAGTTAAAGGGGTAATAAATCATTTAACCCGTTAGTATCGCTAGGTGGCAGATTTGCATGCCTTAAGAAAAACCTTAAGAATTTTTTTTAAAGGTTACATACATCTAAAACCACCAAATACATTATAAAGATATGTCACCAAATCCGTATACAGCATTACAAATACTAAACCTACACTATTGTACAGCTATTATAAAATTCAATGTTTTGTTAAGAACCCAAACTAAAATGGTATAAATCTATCAAATTAAGAATGACATGGCAAATGGATGAGAAGTAAACAAAACAGTGACTTCAAAAGAATGACAATGATAAAATAAATGTCGAGCTCTTCACTGTGTGTTGTACTGTATTCTTTCAGAAGCTAAAGAGAGTAGTCTGTGTACCTGATCCTCACGTTCAAAGCCCGGAGCTTTGGGATAGTTAGATGTCAGAGATGAGACACTGGATGTGGTGGACTCTGAACATAAACTACTGTTAGTTAAGGATTTGGGCCTGCTGATGGATCCCATTGGGGATAACAAACTGTCGCTTCCTGAGCTTGGTGTTACAGTTGAGCTATTAGAACATGAAACCTGAGAAAGAGAAGTGCACATGATCTTAATAAAAACGATGATGAAAAATAAATAAAGAATAAAATAAATAAAATGAGTGTGAATGGACTATGAAAGTGAGGCCTGCAAAACATAAAAATTTAGTATATAGTTGTTTTTTTTTAACTAATGATACACTATCTGTTCTTTCTAAACAACATGATGATGAAATGTTAAACAAAAAAACATACACTTCCTACTTGTCCATTGCTACTGGTTGTACTGGAGGTGGAGTTTCCCCCACTGTTCCACTCACTGACAGGACACTCTGAATACTGCTGAGAGCCCAGCTGAGACTGTGAACTCGACTGCATTGCTGTTAGCAATGAGCTCATGCTCTCTTCTGTAGAGGGAATTCCTGGAAAGATATTGAATAATGAATATCAAATTGCATCAAGTGTACAACAAAGTTCACTACTAAAAGCACGCTTAATGATTCATAAGTTTCAGTATATTGATAGAATACAACAGGAATTAATGTCTTCTTAAATCATATAATTTTGCTTTAGGCTAAATTTTTTTTTTCAACAAATCAGGTATAATACACAAAACCGAGTTAAGCGATATGTATGGAAAAAAATTCACTTACTTTCTACATGAGCAAAAGCACAAAATGGCCCCCTGGGACAGTATCCAGTTTGTCTCATATCATTACATTTGGTAGATTTGTAGATCTTAGAGAATGAAAAGCAAATCAGAAGCCATTGATCTACTGTGTTGCATCAGTGAAGCCACAATGTCATCAGTTTGGTTTTTTTTTGAGTTTCTGACACTCTTATTAATTCACTCACCTCAGGGTGAAATTGCTGTTCGGTACGAGAATGACAATACTGGCAACTGTCTCCACTTTCACACTTTGAGGGCTCGCCCCATTCATCCCCATGTTTCACATTTGGGCAAGGGGTTGACCTGAAGTTGTATTCACTTCCATTAATAAACAACAATTACACAACTTGATACCATTTGTTAGTTCAAATTAATCTGAGTCACACCTTACCTATATTTGAACTTTCGAGGATTCCGTCTTCGATCTCTACTGTTGTGGTAATGGGGACATGCATAGCCCTGTCTGCATAGTCTTGGGGGCTTAGTACACTGATCGGTTTTGTAGTTCGCTAAAACAAAATTTGTATCTGCAAAAAAATAAATATGTGACAAAATAAAAATAAAAGCTAGTAATTTTGCTTGTCTTTTATTTAGCAGAAACATAAAACATAATGCTTTATACTGAATTGTGGTTTGTCTAGTATTGATTGAGTCCATGCAATTAATCTTCTCACCTTGCCACCGGGGGTCTTCTGTCAGAGTTTTCTCAATCATGGCTTGACTAGCTAATACACCAGGCTGCAAATCAGGAATACCTTCCCCAGATCCCAACTGTCCATTCTGAAGGGCCTCTTGAGCTTGAATCTCCCTGTGACAAAAAGTTATTTTTTATTACTTTGCTCATAAGAAAAAACTATAAATTAAATCACCTTGACACTTGTGGTGTTAAACCTGTCTTGTTCTAATTCAATGATTTAATGAACTGCAACTTTCCATGAAATTATATTTGATCAGTTATTGTAGAGAAAACCTGATAATGAAACGAGGCCTTTCAATTTAACACTTTAAGTAAACATTTCGCTCAGGAAACCCTTTGTTTGCAGTCCTGGCACAAGCTGTATCAGCTAACCTCACTCAGACTCTTTCAGCAGCACAGAGCTGAATGAACTTGTTTAACTAGTATCGGGTGATTGTAATTTTACTTTTGATAGACACGCATCAAGCCCAGCCCTAAAAACTGAGGTACAAACCAAACTATGATTCTGGCAATCCAATAATCACTACAATACAGGTTTTCTATTTGCATTATGTCTAATGACAGACAGATTTATTAATTTCTTTTTGAAGCTTATGGGTGAAACATTTGGCAGGGAGAAGTGAGGCCACTATTTGCTTTGTATGTCACCTGATATCATAGACTGGAGGTCGGAGATCATGTGGCCCATGAGCAAAAGCACAGTGGAGGCCATTCTTCACACAATGCCCCCGAGCATCTGTCTCATGGATACAAGTGCCAGTCTTGTAATAGCGTAGATGGTACTTGCGCTCTGTGTCACCAGTGGTCCGGTGTAAATAAGGACAGCTAAAGAAGTAAGGATACAACATTGAAATATTGCAGGTGACATAAATAAAACATCCAAATAAAAATTATTTGGTACTGAAAATATTGCACAAAGAGCAAATTAACATGATACAGCCTATGGTACATATGATTAGTCTTCAAATTATTCTTCAAAACGGGATGTTATTCTAAAATGCAGCCTTAAAATGTCCAGTGTGTTTCATATGACATTATTTGTAAAAGTATGAAATAGGTAAGCACTGCACCAGGATTTAACACATTTTAACACAGGTTCATTATAAATGAGGAGGATGAGGATGAAAATATAAAATGTGAAAACAGGATCTGATTTATATAGCTGCACACACCTTTTCAGGAATAGTATTCTGCTGTAAACGCCTAGTTGACACAGCAGCAATGCCTCAAGAAATGTATGGCCAATAAGCCTCTTGAACAAACCAAATTTTCCTTTCTTGAGTAGCAACAGTTGCTATAGCAACACATAAGGTCATACAAAAATAGATGTGACTAGCAGAGGAGGAATTGTAATGACTGCAATTGTTCATTTTCCATTAGTTCAATTAGTTTTCTTTCTCTTTTCTGTGATTAAATGCTGCACAAACGTTAATTCCCAGTCACACACACATGCTGCTGTCTTTAAATATGATGTGCAGCAAATTACAGGGGAATGCCAATGTTACCCCTGTTGAACATTCACGTATCTAGTTTCTGTGCCAGTCAATATTTATAAAAATGCTTGAATGCTTCAAATTATTTTCCTCCTGTGACAGAGGTTAAAGGATACATAGTACAAAACTGTGTAGGCTGTGTGGTCACACAAACAACATTTACATGACCTGAGGTACTGACATGTTTCAAAATATAAAGTTACATATGAAAATGTTTGTGCAGCAAATCACGTAATTAGATTCATTAGATGAAAATAATAGTAGTATCAGTGGATATAATGCTGAAGGGCAGAACTTGTCTCAAGTAGCCTATCTTGTGTCAAATAAAGCGTGACACATATTTTATGTAAAGAATTAAATAGCTTTAATGTGGAATAAGTCTTAAAAACTGCTCACCAAGCAACTACCTTTAAATTCAATTCTATTTCCTGTCCAAATAAATTCCAATAATTCTTCATAGTGTACTCCTTTCTTGCACAAAGAATATAGTTTGACACCTTAATTTTAGAGCTCTCAAAATTTGATTACAAAACCACAGTCCTTCATTGCCAGCTACTGTAAATACATTGATCCTGCAATACATTTTACATGTATAACCAGAAGTTTATAAGCCCCGTTTAGGCACAGCCGAGCTGATGTATACCATTACACAGAGAACTTCTGTCCACGTGTGTTTCTGCTGCCACAAAAATACAGCAAAATTCTTCAAAATGCACAAACATAAAAATGCTTTATGTCCCATGTAAACATCCCTATGGGACCATTATGTACAAAGCATAGGTCATACATAGGCCTGTATAATACATAATGGAAATGTGCTACAGTTTCTTTGAGTTTGTTTCAGTCACTGTATGAAAGAAAAAACTCTCCACACAATTCTTCCAAGTGAGCACAACTAATCAGTTATTTGAGAGAAGACAACACAACACCAATCCACTACTCAAAAAAATTAAATGTCCCATTAAGTTTTGTTTCGTTCATAAAGCTGCAGTAGCTTTAATTAATTAACCCAAACATATCAACACATCTGTCAGCCGCTGCGTTGTAACACTGACATTTTCATGCAAGCTAGAGGGTCGCAATAACTGGAATATGCAACTTACTCATCTCCATCTGGGCAAATGCCTGTGGTCTCGTCGTATTTCGTGCAGTACACGTCGGGGCTGTAGTTAAATGTTCCGTCCCTTCTTCTTATGGGTCGTCTTCGCCTCTGATTGAGAAAATGCCAATGAAAGCACGTAAAGGGTCTGTGCTGCGTACACTTGTGCTGGAGGAACAACGGACACTGCTCTGTTCTGAACTCCTTCAAGTATCTGAAACAACGAAGAAAAACAGATTTGCAGCAACAGAAACTCCGTTTTGATGTAATTGTCAGCTGAGAGACGAGTCAAGGGAAAGAAAAAGTTCCGTGGCTGCGTGGTGCCGTGTTTTGCTGCTAGTGTAGGCTACTTTACATCTTGGGTCAGTAACGTTAGCTCGCTATTCAGAGAGTAAACTACGCAAGTATTTTTACGTAAACCCAGTTGAAAGTCCATGAGCGTACGTCTACAAATGTGCGTAGCAAGGGGGAACTCAAAATAAGGCCGAGCTATTTACAAGCAGACTGGTTAGCGAGTTCCTGGCTAATAATGTAGCAGACCAAGCTGACGGCGTAATAAGCAACGGCTTATTCAAAACAACCCCCCAACTCTGTAAAACGGCTGTAAACGGTTTAGTTACCGACTGACTACACAATTAAGGGGTTTTCAGACGTCCGCGTTTCCTACATTTGGCCTGCTGTCGTTAGCGTGCAGAGGCTGTGTTGGCTGTGTAACGTTAGGTAGTCACAAAGCCAGGAAAAGCACCATGTTTTAACGCACACACAAGAGTTGAGGAATGCAAGAAATACAAACCCGCGTGGGTGCACGTGCAAGTAACATTTTCAACAACGAGCGATTTTGATGTTTCTTTGCAAGCAGCTTTACTCACGTATAGTGGGTAGGTTTCTCGGTTTGAGGAGACGCATTGGCCGCCGTTTTCGAAACCGACGGCATTTTCAGTCAAAACAATGAATTGCGCATGCGCTCGGATCTGTTGCTCGCGTGCATGCACGTCCGCCTGCACACAAGTGCTGTGCAAACACCAAACAGTGACGCAGGGGGCGCTGCGAAAACGAAACGATGACGGTGACATACCTCTGGGAATGTTTATGTCTTCTGTACGTTGCGCCATAGCTTTATAGGTCCAAACCACAATCAAAATATCACGCGTGTATATCCTGCTTCCATGTGACACATACATTATTATGCTGGTTATTATCCATGCACAATTGTGGAGGGTGTGTAGCTGCGGCCTGAGGAGGAACTGATTCACACGATGCATGCAATAAGCAAACAATACATACAACAGCATACACACCAGTGCTGCTCTTTTTATATGGACTGTTTCATTCAGTGATGTTTACCTGGTTACCCATATAGTACAAAAGTACCCTTGGACAAGCTCTTCAAATTTAAGCTTTGGCTAGATGTGCTATACATTTTACACACATTTACAGTGTAACAGTATTAAGTATATAAATTCATCATTAATTATTTGATTAACATTTTATTTATTGTGAAAACTTATTAGGTTGTCAAATCCTTAAGTTTTTTTTCATGTCATCAATACCCACAACAGTGTTGGAATAAATAATATGAAAAACAGTTTCTAGACAAACCTGTTCTCATTTATATTGTGCCTTTTTGTCAGACTATGTGTTTGAAGTATGATGGAAATTTGCTAAATTATTGTTAGGTTTCCAAAACTGATGGAGAGTTTCTCAGAAACAACTGTGAAATGATCGACATCACTGTGTGAGAGACTTCTCTGGCTGTTAACTATTGCTGCAAATAGATTAACTAAGAGTATCATAGCCTAGAGCGTGAAAATATGACGTCATGGCAATGACAATGGGTTGTTTACCTTACTTACTTACTTACCTTACCTTATCAGCTTCTCACCTTTCTGATATATGCCAAGTTTAGATATTGAGGCATCGGAGAATAAGTGTGTTCGCTTTGTATTGAGATTTGATCACTCCTACTGTGAAAATCACAGTTCTAATGGTAAATATGTTTGGTTGGTGAGGGTTAGATGTTTAAAGTTTAAAGTTTTCTCTGAGCCTTGTGCAGGTGGTCATGTTACCCTCAATAACAATAGACATCTCCTCTTTCTTGCTGTGAAATAAAGGCAGGGGTTGGCTGTCTACTTTTCCCCAACAACGTTAGTTCACCAACAAGCTTTAAGTAGCCTAAGAACTGAGCCAACATATTACACACTGCGTTTGGTATAAAGGGTTAAGTATTTATATTAATATTGTATTATCTCTACGACATATTGAATAAGCTATTTCTGCCTCATCTTTACTGAAGCATGTCAAACATGCCAATCCTGTTTCTTTCAGTCTGCATGTGGGACGCTAACCTGTTTTATTCATCTTTTTTTTTTTGTCCCGTTAACGCTTTTAATTTACAAATGCAATTATATATCTAATCCATTATTCAGCAGCTGAGGTCCACCGAGTGCACTGTCTTGTAATTATGCATGTTCCCTGCTCTACCCCAATGTAATTACTTTGACATGCCCCACCCCTTCTCAGTTTACGTTTCTGATGAAAACGTGATCAGTTTTCTTTGTTTTCTGCATATTTTCAGATGCTTAGTTCCAGATTGTCATATTTCATAAATGAGAATCCACACACTGTTTATGAGGACCTAAACAAAGTCAGTTCATTATAGAACTTATTAATATCACATTTGTATACTAGGATCAGTTTGTTGTTGTTTTTGCACCTAATGAACGGGTCACCGTCTGTATACTTCCCATATGTTCATATTTCTGTAAATCTACTTTTTGTGTTTTAGATGATTTCCTAACAATATTTCTGTTCAAGTTTGCCAGTAGAAAGCTCCACAATTACACTCTTGCCATTGTTTGTCTGGGTGAATCATCCGTCTTTAAGATGACCAGCGCAATATTATACAGATAAATACATTTGGCTCACAAGCTCATTTTTTAATCAGCATCATCCAGATGAAGAATTGCGGATATAAACAAAGGGGAAAGTCACACCGCTTTTCCTTCTGTGACGTCAGCCACAACAAACCTTTAACCTTACTCAGTAATCTCAGCTGTACACACAGTCCCCTGTCAACCTCTTCTCACAATGTCTTAGATGTTTATTTGTGTGTGTACATGTATGATGTTAAAAATGATCCTTTGCCGCTCCCTCTGATTTGAATTTAGACGGTCTTGTACTCTTGTGTCCAGGGGTTGCTTGTTTGTATCAATGAACTTGACAGCACTCATTGCATTAATAGTGGCCTTTCTTTGTGTCTTTGTGCCTTCTGTGGCTTTGGTATAACCACCTCTGTTTACAGAATATTCTGGTCTACACTCATCTAAATATACAAACAATATGCAAATGTATGTTCAAGCTACTGTATACTTGTCTTCATCAAGGTTATTGGTTTAAAAGAAAACTATGAGAATGTGCAGAATGCTTTTTTTTTCATGGGATAGGAAATAAAATTGGGTAATGGAAACATGACACAAAATAATATTTTGAAATGTGTACTACAAGTGTTGCATTTTTCAGCCCTCTAATAAACAGTCACTCAAATAATCCTCAGCACTGTTTTCCCAGGCTGCCGGAACCATTACAGCTGGAATAACATTTTGTGGTTCGGACTCCCGGTTTTCCCAGCCAATGCCAAGACATTATCTCTGGCTGCCTGATACACAAACATAGATTGAGTCCACCGCATTCTGGCAATACACCAATTTTACATCCAGACACCACTCAGAAGAGCACTCTCCATCCCAGGTGTAATAGAGTTTTCTCTCAGACCATAACAACGCATTCTTCTCTATCATTTCTAATAACTGGAATTTGTGTTATTGTGCTGTATAGTATTTGGCTTTGCAAATAATATAAAGAGATTTATATTATTCTTTGAAACAATTTATGTTTTAAGGAGGAATGGTGACTACAACTGCAACCTCAAGGTCCTGATGGGATACTATTGCGCCTGTGTGGCTTGTTAGTCTGACACTAGCCCGCCTAAGTTGTTAATGAGCATCTTGGTCAGTCAAAACTTTTTACCGAATTGCAATTAATTATATACTTAATAAGAATTCAGACACCAAGTGGTGATGTTTAGGATGACAATGGATCTGTGAAAACATGCCATTTATTGGTTTAGTATCTGTATTAATCTAGTTGAAAAATAGTTGAATCTGTTCACAGTTCAAATGACAAGCCACAACAATGTGCAACAAAGTGAAATATGTTTAAAATGAAAAAATTGTGTGTCAAAGTCCCACGTTTATCTACGGCGGCTATTGCTGTTGCTATTGCTAAGTGTACTTCATGTTAAGCTGGATAAGAACAAAAGATTGACAAAGCTTCACATTGCCATCACTGAATAATGTGTTTACCCATTCCCAAAACAACACCTGCCTCTTTGCTGTACCATGCTACTAAAAGGAGCTGACAAGTGTAATGACTCAGCCATGTCTGATTCCTACATTAACTACAATCTTTATGAGCTTAGACATGGAGATGGAGCATAAAAAATTAAGCAGTATGTTCTCAACTCATGGCTTAAGTGAGACCAAAACATTCATGACAAGTAAGAAAAAAACTGTGTAGCTACACAGTTTTTTCATAATTTATGTAAAACATGCACAGAACTAATACACTTCATGTACATAATTTAAATGCTTTTGTTTATAAGTTGAAAAAAAGAATATCTATCAACAACTTGATATTTTCTATATTTCTACAATGACAACAAATGTGTAAACATTTGTTTGCATTGCCTAATGAAAATTTGACATTTTCTTTCAGTAAACAGATTTTTTGTAAAGCACAAAGAAATTTCTTTTAAATGGGACTTTGTTAACTGTTCTTTATTGTTTTCCTATGACCACTCGCAGTTAGACGATGTAGATATTTTTACTATAATTTTATATCAGAATATATATCTTATTTGACATCCCATACAGTAAATACGTACTTTCATTATTCATAACATACAATTTATATATTTTTTTAAAGTTAGATGTAAAATGTTTTGCCCATTTTCATATAGGCCCTGCTTCTTTGACTGTCTGCCCCATTCCAGACTCTTCCCTAGATGCCCTAAAATGTTGTTACATTGTTTCACGTTGCTTTATTGATGGTTAAATAAGTGCACCTATTTTAATGGGTTGCCAGTGATAACTGCCATCATTCATTTTTACATTGTGCAAGAACACTTGGACACTCCCACACCTGCAATGGCTCATTTTGTTACAGCTTCAGTCACACAGTATTTCTTCAGTTGTTTCAGGTTATCCCTCATACCCAGAAAATGTTCTGGAAGATTTATATTACAGATCACAAAATGTCTCAGTATTACCTGTTGTACACCAAAGCTATTTTCTTCTGAGACTAACCCAAGTGAAGCTTTGAACATATTGTACACCCAGGGCAGATGCTGACATTTTGCTTCTCATTTTATTTATTGTTTCCTGCTTTCCTGTGGGGTGAAATTTTTGAAGAAATGATACACCGAATACAATTAACATGCAGATAAACATGGAAATAGCTTTAAGTGCTGTATGTGTATGTTATCTACTTAAAAGTTACACACATAAAATTATTTTCATCCTTCTTTGAATATGAGTTCTTGGTTTTAGTTTTTTTGTGGTTTTTTTTTTGCGTTTTTGTTCAGAAAGTGAGCAGGTTAACTGAGACAACTGGTACATCTATGAGGCAAAGCTTAATAACAGTTCACAAATGCTGAGGTAATATTTCACACTAGGTGATATATCACTATGATATGAAACAATTTTGGTGGACTCAGTTTCATAACAATTGTTTATCTTCATCATAATCACACCTCTGATACTTCGCTCCTGATGGGGAGGTGTAAATCAAGGCTGTGGTGGCAAAATCGATTGACGACTGACCAGCTGGCCTTCTGTTTAATGAAAAGACGTAGTTTGTCTTGGAAGGTTTCTCCTAAAAAGCTGTAGATAATTGGGTTGAGGCAGCTGTTGGAGAAAGCAGCCAGGTTAACAATGTGGCCTGTAAGTGGGTAATCATGCCAAAGGGTGGTAGCAGTTCGCTGCGATGGATCAGCTGTGCCTTGCAACAGCTGGATGCTAATGAAAACATTTTCTGGCAGCCAGCAGATGAAAAAGACGAGAACTACCACCACGATCATGCGCAGGGCTTTCTGTCTCCGTGGCCACAAGCCACGGTGCTTCTGGGCCCTCATGAGGATGCGTCCAATCAGAGAATAGCACAGACCAATGATGGAGAAGGGAACCAAAAAGCCAATGGTTACCTCCAGCCACTGAATCTCAAAGACATTAGCAAAGCAGAAGTGCACCTCACCTCTGTGTTGGGTCTGCACAATGGTGAAGGGTAGAAGAGTGGCTAGGAAAGAGGCCATCCAGATGAGGCCACAGCTAAGTTTAGCATGCTGCATAGTCCTCAATGAGCTGCTGGTCATGGAGCTAGCCAAGGCGATGTACCGATCAAAGCTCATCCACGTGAGAAAGAATATGCTACTGTACATGTTGACCTGCAGAAAAAGGGACATGAAGGTGCAGAGGACGGCATAGTCATAGTATTTCTCATTCAGATTGAAGACCTCGATGAGGGAATCTGCCACCAGGATGAGGTCAGCTATAGCCAGGTTAACAAAGTAAAGGTCAGGGATGGTCATCTTCTCTCTGTGGTTCAGGTTCACCACCAGGATTAAGATGTTACCAATAAATCCAATAGGAAAGAGGAGGATGGTGTACAGGCAGGACAGGAAGAGACCGATAATGTACGACTGGTATTTGTCTGAGTCTTCAATCAAATTTGTTGTGTTGTACTCAGATGAGGTGTTCAGTTGCTTTGTACTGTTTAGATATATCCAGACCAGAGAGATTGTCTGCACTTCCATACTGACTGTGGTTGAACTGCCTTGAATGATTGGCCACACGTAAGTCACACGCAGATGCTACATCATTGGGCTGTTAGAAAGTCTCTTTGAAAGGTAAATTATGTATGCTAAGTTGGCATGCTGACAGATGTCAGGTTAGTGTAGCAAAACATTTATGGCTTGTTTGACCCCATGTTGACATCAAAGTTCATCTACCAACAGATTCCAGACACAAAACAGAACAACACCTCCATGTCTTAAAATCAACATTGGCCTTTGAAATCTGATGACTCACATCATCCACACTGTCCAAACTGTTGACCTGAGATTAAAGGGTGGCTTTCTTTCTCCTCTTTTGTGTCATCTGATTTGAGTGCTGTTTTGTCTCTCCAAGTCCATGTGCATCTTTATTCAGTGAGACACGACCAGAGACGCTATTGCTGTGACACCTGAGCTGTTCGGAGGAGGAAAAAAAAAACCACAACATCAGAACACAAAAGAGATCTAGGTGCAAGCACTTGAGAAAAAAATGGAACACCAAATTAGAACACCAGTGCTATATAGTACTTGTTTTACTTAATAAAAATAATTTTATTTTAAGATCAAGTATGAAAATTACACTTGCCCACACTGTTGAGTTTTTATGGGTTTTTAAATGAGTGGCAGAAAACTAAGTAAGTACATTAACATTCAACCTTCAGGCTTAAACAGATGCATTGAAATCCTCTTTAGAAATCCTCAACCAGTTTGAACTCACTCAGACCAGTTTGTCTGGACTTGATGACTATTAATTGGAGACATAAAAAAAATACTTTTTGAATGTCTGTGTTTTGATGAATCCAGTCGCACATATTATGCTCAGTTTTTAATGTATATAGCACAAAAAACTGTTTTATATTTTCTAGAAGCATTCAAATTAAAAACTACTTGCAAATTATTGCTTTTTGATGGAATTGCTATTTGCTCTTAATTGGTTCATGAAAATATTTTGCTCTAACCAGTGAATAACACCTTAAAGACTGTCCCTCTGTAAAACTGTTCAGACACCGAGGCCTGACGGTCAAGGTGTTAATGACCTGGATGGCCACAGACATTATGAACTATGCTCTATGTTTGTAAATTTTTAGACCCAAAATCTAAGACAATGTGGTGATAGAAAGACTGTGCATAGATTTTTATTTCAACCAGAGGAAATTCACCATGCATGGACGTGATATGCCAAGAAAAAATTTTTGGCCATATTTTTTCAAACATGGATTTAAAGCATACTCTCCGATAAGTAAGTAAAGTTTTAGGGAGAGTACAAGATCCTACTTTAATATACACATTGTTAGGAGCAATGAGATAGACCTGTTTCATGACCCATCTATGTCATTTTAGATTTTTATTATATGTTGTATTTAGGCCATTGCTATTATTGAACTTATATTAAACAATTACTATTGTTGATTGTTTTATTTGGAATCCACTTAATTCTTTGTAATATTGTAAAGATATGCTAAGAGAGTTTAAATGTTTTTTTTTATTCAGAGCATCAATTTACCCACACATTTTACAGTAAAAATCTGTGATACCTAAGATTATGTAACTGTTCTGACAGAAACTACCACTAGACATGTAATGGAACGAGATGATAATATAATGTATAACTCATTATGAAACTGGATTCATAACACATGAGGGAATGCTGACGTTTAACACAAACCACATTACCAGTAAATAAATAACTCTATAGTATAATTAGTGGCACCTAACTGTTCTTGTTTTCGAGACGCTACGTGTGGTTCATATGAAACGCATATAACATAATTGAGAAACAGCACTTACTTTTTCAAATTTGTGATTTGTTGTTCCTCCATGCTTGTCCAGCGCAAAAGTCAGGGAGCCAGGGATTTGTAAAT
>OMLM01003394.1:191563-205924 GCA_900302695.1 Helostoma temminkii
AAATCCCTTGTCCTGGCTTCTCTTGTGTACCACCTGCTGTTTGGCCCAACCCTATCTGGAGAGGAGAGGAGAGGAGAGGAGAGGAGAGGAGGGTGGGAGAGACAGAAACAGAAGAGATGATCTGTCACCCATGGTTTGTCACCATGCTCCATCAAATCCTCTGCCTCTTTTCTTTCTTGCCCGGTTCAATTCCAGGTGCCAGCTGAGCATTTAAAAAGACCCAGGAACTGAACTGGATGTGTACTGATTTTAACACAAAGCAAAGTTTGGACAGCAAATAAGTACAATGTGGAGTTTGCCTTGACCTGCATGTGTTGTTATGGAAACCACATATATTTTCTGCAGTATTTGTTCACCTTGCTTGTTTATCTTTTAGTTTTAAAGGCCGTGTAAACAGACCGCTTGTGACCCTTTTCAGTTTTTCTATCAACATGTTTGTTAAATAGTGATCAGTATAGATTGTTGATTCCCACATACAACAAAATATAATAAACCTTGCTTATTTAATTCCCAGGGTCAATTTTACAATTACACTCAGATAAGGCTTAAAACCGTGAGCCTTCATTCTCAATAAGGTGGAAAGAGAACAGACCGATAGCCCCTGGGTAACATTAACATAATTTAAACTAATCTGTGTGTCCAAACTGTGACTATGGAGACCTATTTGATGTGGTGTTGGTTAACGCAGTGTGTCTTTCATGAAATTGGCAAGGTCACATCTTCTGTAGACATCAAGGACAAAGGGGATGCAGCTAATTTGGCATCACTGGAGTTTGAACATGTCAGGATTGTGAAGACAAAGAAGGTCACATCAATCTAGTGCTCGCTGTCATGAATTGTAAGGAAAATGTAGTAGTTCAGTCCAAGCGTCAGTTGTGATGCCTACAATGAACATAGAGCTGGAAAGAGCAGGTGATATAGTCTACATAAAAAGAGTGACATCTAATGGCTAGTTCCAGTGCTGTGTTAAACACATATAGTATGCTATGCTATACTGTGTATACAACACACACCTACAAAAAGATGTTTAAAGATCAGTACCTGCTTACATGTTCATGTAGCATTTCATAAGGCTACTGGAGTTTAGTAGTATATTAGTAGAAATTGTTGTTGGACATCTGCCAAACAGAAGATGTTGGCTCTGCTTTGTGGTTTCGGTGCCTTGACTGAGGACACCTCAAAACATACTGTACCTAGTTTTGAGGTGAGTTTGAGATGACTGCTCTACCAACCGAGCTACTGCTGCTTCAACTGTTGCCTTTTGGGGACTTTTCATGGACAAATCATAAGTGAATAGTTTATAGTCTTCTGTCCTGCACTAAACAAACTGGACTAGCCAGAGGTTTGTTGCTGAGAAGTACAGTGTCTCTGCTTCTCTTTAACAAATGTGCTAGTCTGAACAAATTGATGTTTTGTTTCTTTTGTTTCTCTCTCTGTGCTTACTTCTCTTTGTGTGTGTTTTTGTGATTTGCTGTATATTAGACATGCACAGAAACTACAGAATCTAATTACTAAATAAATAATTAAGGAAAGTTAGCACCATAATGTGGGAACATTTAACTGTACCATGACCTGCTGTAGTTGTTGTGTATTACTGTAGTTGTTATCAGTCTTAAGAACACATTCCACCCCTTTGAACATTTTTAGACCCACCCTGGAAAACTTTTTTTTAAAACAGGACAACAGGGAGCAGTACCTCTGGGTTAGAAGCCAAGGGTTTTAGTTGTAGAAAGTCAACTCAGCAGTTAAGCTGAATTTGTGTGATTTTATGTTATTCAATTTGCATGACTTCACATAGATTAGAGGAAAATTGGGAAGTAGAGGGCACTCAAGTGGGAGGAGACTTTTGAAGTGGAGAGAATGGAGAAGGGAATAAAGAAAGCAAACAATAGTGATGACATGAAATGAGACAGTAGAGATAGTGAGTATTGATCAACAGAGCAGAGCTGGTGCCACTACCTCAATACACAGTTCCCTAAACTGTTAAGCACTTCCAAAAACAGATTAAGGTAACACGGTGTTAAATAAAAAGTCTCATCTGAAAAAATGTACTTTCAAGACAGCTATCCAGAAAAGGAGGTGTTGCTCAGTGTTGTTGTAGAAGATGCATGCCCCATTTATGTCCACTGGGTGGCCCACTGGTATAAACAATGAATAATGGTTGGCAAAAGGATGAACGTCACTGAACAAGTTCAGGCAGAACAGAAAGAATGACTGATGTGGTCAGAGGTGTATAAATTACACAAACTCAGTACTCAAGTAAAAGAGCCAGTATTTGCCTAGAAGAAACACTCTACTACAACTAGAAGTGCCCTATAATGTATACGCTCAAAGTACATGATCTAAATGTAAAGTAAAGTAAAAGTAATCAATCAAGAAAACAGCGTAGAATTTGCTGATTTTGATAACTTATAATTTATATACATAAAAGTCCAGAATAGTTTGTGTTGTTACCTACAGACTGTGGAACAAAGTAGCTTGAAACTGAACTTAAGTACAGTACTTGAGTAAATGTACTTAACACTTCTGAATGTGGTTTATATCTATTAGTTTTTTGCACCAATAAATGCTAAGCGGTAAAGGTATCATTTAGACTTTTGTCTTTTAAAATAAGTAAATAATTCAATCATATGGTAAATGAATATGACATTTGCTTTGGCTTTGCTTTGTTATTATGATAATCATTGACTGTGACAACATAGTTTTATAATACCTTTATTGTTTTCTTATGAGAAGATGAGATTCACCTGAATAGGAATTATCCATTGCATTCTGTGACATCTAATAAAGAAGACAACATTACTGGTATTTATAATGGGAAGTTGTGAGGTTTAACTGGCTGTGGTTCAGGAGGTGAAAGTGGGAGGTCTGGAGGGAGGAGGGTACGACACCCTCATCTGCCTCCACTTACCAGTGTGATCTGATGTGCTGCAGGCTCCATCCAACATTTCCCACAGCCACAACCACAGAGTCTGAATGGAACATCTTGCACTGTCCAGCTCCTCTGCAGCATCCAGGGCCATGTTTGATATTTAGCTGATGCTAGGATTTTATTAAGAGCATTTTTTTTAACATTCTCTGCTCATGGCAGGAGAGGAAGGGTGGGCTGTCTTTTAACCATCTGCTTCAGTCCACTTGTCTCACTCTAATTGAAAGGATGTGGTGGGTCAGGGATGAAGGGTCCTTCCAGTAGTCTTTGCTCTGTTTTGTAGGATTCATTATTGTAAGACCTCAAAGGATGTCAAAGACAGTATCTGCCACATTTTAGAAGAACTATAGCTCTCTAAACACAACACACATTCACTCTCTTTAAATTAGTTCAAGAATTGTGATTTTATATGACTACTGTCCCTGTCTGCCTGACACTCACAGTAGGAGAAATATTTCTAAAATACCAACTGTAACCTTTGTCTTTATGTTTAGCAGGCCAATTCGACCCACATTGAGGAAAACTATGGTGGTCTGGGGATTGTGTGTAAAATTCAGCTGACAGCCAGAAAAAACATTTAAAGCCACAAACCAAATGTTCTGACTAGGTGGTCTGATGTTCAGTGCCGAAGTTGACCCTCATACTTTTGTTCTGGCTGAACCTCTGAAGGAGAAAGACAACATTAAGACTAATGTAACACGTTAAAAACTGCTGTGTCAGCGGTGCTCTATTCCCAGACAGATGGTTGAACTATTACAAGCTTTTTTTTAAAGTATCCTTTAACTCAGTGCAATTTGAGGAAAATTGTGTGAAACCTGACACATTCTGTAGATCATTTTGACAGTGTACATTTTTATAGTGTTAAATTATGTATCTAGACAAACAATTTGCATTTTGTTAAAGAGTTAAGTAATGCTTACTTTTAAAAATAAGGATCTTATCCATCTCACATCTGTGTTAAGTAAGTAAAGTCAGCTAACACAAGTCTGTTAACTTAACACAAAGACTGGAAAAGGGGGAAACTGTCTCTGGTGTTTTTGCTGTTTACCTGACAACTGCTCCCATTTGACAAACAGTCAGGGACATAATCATTTGCAAAACTGTGGATTTTATCATTAGTTGTTTGTATACATAAAATAAATAAGACAATGTGTTAATTTGTGATCTTTCAACATGTTGACAGATGGATTTGTTGGATAGAACTATACTTCATTCACTAAGTGACTGATGGTTTATGTTCTTTGTGTTGTTTACTTGAGCTAACAGAGTTACGTCAAAACCCCCAAACATCATGTCCTCGCAGGGGAAAATGGTAACCATGACAACCATGTTCAATTCACTCCATTATCATATTATTTCCAGATGCAGTACATGTAATTTAAGACAACCCACCCCTCCAGCTGGACCTCTTACGTTGTATTCTGTGTTTTAGTGCTACACACACTATTGTGCAATACAATGCTATTACCGTTGCCGTGTGTGACTATAAGAAATAACAATTAAATATTAACAACAGATGACGCACTTTGGCTGTAAAGTCCTTCTGGTCACAGTTATCCCAAAAGGTTGTGTTCAACTGGACTTGTTTTCTAGTTCTTGAAGATGTTTCACCAGATCTGAACCTTTTAGGATGATGCATTATAACTACTCCTTCCTGCAATGTTAGACGCTACGCAGTTGAGCTTTAGTTGTTGCAGCACTTAACAGTTTTTTTCAGCTTCTGCTTGGAGGCAGTGTGCAGCACTGCTATCAAATGTAGCCTACACAACATTGTTTTCATTGAGAATGGCAGCAGTATTGGACTGTCAGTCCCACAGAAGTAGAAACAATTCCCAGAATGCCTGGAATGCTGAAGGGTCTCACCACAAGCAATCTGCTGTCAGCATTGCAGCGAGCAGGAAGGGAGTTGTGGCATCCTTCACGCCAACTGTCACTGTTCGGAGCAACCTCCACAACATCCCCATCACCCTGTCCTGATCAGAGGTTTAAAGAGCTAGACCTATTATTTGATTTTATATAAGCTTGACTTGTAGATAATCTATTAATTAACTAACAAGCCAGTCTTTTTTAAATAAAAAATAAAGAACCGTATTTTTCCATTTTTCCCCATTTTTGGGGTCAAAGCACCAATTCCAAAGACGTTGCCCTGAAATGTATGATGTTTGTTGATAACTTGCAATGACAAATAAATTTTTCAACAACAGACTACAGAACAGATATTTCAATATATGTTCACATAATGAGCATTGATAGATTACAGAGAAGTAAGAAGTGGCATGATCCATGTTAGTTTACAGTTTAAACAAGAAAGATGAGTAAATACTTACGGAATCTAAATATATTTCTCCAAAAATATTACTGTATTTTTGAAAGAGAAGGCTACCTTTGTGTAAATCTCTCATATACATATATAGACATGATTTCATAATATATATATATATATACACTTACACACACACAGTTACAAAAGCACATCTAAAAGTGGATTCATTTGGACTTATTGGACTGGTGTTTTGCTGTTAAAATATATAATTGTGTATGTTTCAGTAATTTAAGTAAGCTCAGTGATTATTCCTCAGATTTCTTCACACTGAAGTGAGATTACGGCCCCTCTGGAATAACAAACTAAACTCCTGACTCCTGAGAAGTCATGTGGACTTGGCCCACTTTGATCATGCTTTATGTGCCAGCTGCGGATATCGTGCAGTGCAGACTGGATTGCTAATCGTTTTAGAATTTGGTGTTAAAAGTGATGCTCTCTTTACATAAACTATCTTAATTATTGAATGTAATTTTGACCAAATTTACATGGCACATACACAAATCGCAATCTTGCAAAACTTAATGATATTAACAGTGCTACAGAAACATGGTGAAGTTAAATGGTCTCAACTAGTTTAGCCTTTGGTAAAAAGTAAACTGGAAACTCTGACACTATATAGTGAACAATTTCTGGACTGAAAACTGACACCAGCTGAGAGATGCTGATTAAATATGCCCCATCAGACAAACATGTCATTCATACCACTCATCATGTGACCCCGTACTACTGTTTGCATTCCAGTCCTAAATGATTAGTAAGCATTAGGACTTTGAACCAACTTCAAATAATGATTAACTATGTCATATCCATTTCATTTACATTATGTCCTTTTAAGTCACATAATCTAAACAATCTCAGTTAAAAATAAACAGTACGATTGATTGTAGATGTATATAACAAGGGTGGGTCTATGTGGTGAAATTTTAATTGCTATACATACCTCAGTTAGCGATAAAATATCCCTAGTATGTGAGATGTTTGTGTAAAAAGTACAGTATGCACATTATACTTAATAATAACATCAAATTACTGTTAGTAAAGTACATTTGCCAATTCTTTCCATTTTACTGCCACATTCAAGCACAACACAAGTGTAGAACTAAACTAATGCAGCGATGCAACAGACCTAATGCAAGAACATTGTTTTATTGTTCATTTTGTAACCGAGGCTCATCACCTGTTAAAATGAATACAGTATGTTTGTTTATTTTTTCATCATGTGTCCAGAGGCAAGAAAGCAAAGAAGCTTTACCAGTAATGTGCAGATTACTTTAATACAACTGAGCAGCACAACAGTTTAAACTCTACTTCTGTGTCAAGCACGCCATTCGCAGGTACTTGGCATGCATGCCTCTGTAGTGACCCAGTCAGGCGACATATTTCCACTGGACAAACCAAACACTCACAAGTGTGCATACAATTTATGGAATGTACATGCCACCTCTTCAGGATCCTCTCTGTGACCCGTGTGGACTTCACTGACAGTATCTGAGGCTCTGCATGCATATATCCTACAGAAGCAAAACACAGCTTAACAATCACACACTGAGCTGAGGCTCTTAGTTCAAATTCATGAGTGGATTTGAACTGCTTATGGTTAACTGATGAGGTATACTGGTTATGTCTAAACCCTGAATACTGAATATTAACATAATGTAATGCATTCATGTAATTTGGCGTGACTTTAAAGTGATGCATATATATATATATATATAAATGTATTTGTGATATGATGTGGAGCTTGTCATATGCAAAAATAATCTCTTTATGCATTTGAGTGGAACAAAACCTCAGATCTCAATTTCTGAAACTAAAATAAGAACATCTCTTCATACAAGTACTTACTTCTAGCTATAGGCCAGTACTAGTATCAATACAGAAAATAGCTTTTGAAATTAAGCTAAAATTTCTATTAGAGACTATTAACATTGCACTCCACCTTTAAAATGTGAAGCATTTTAAGTCTGATAATGCTGAATCAATGACACCACATTTAAGTACAAAGGGATTCAGCAAAGGTAAAACTGTCCTCTCATTCAAGTGATCAAGGCCTCTAGTTTAAGGGTAGTAAATAGAGATGCTTACTGGCAGCACATAATGTTGCTTTGCAGTGTTGACACTCAATGGAAGTTCATTAGCTGCGGTGGTTTGTTGACAGACCATCAACTAACCATCATCAAGCTTTAAGCTGGAGGGAAATGCTATAAAGACACACCCAGTAGCGTATTGACACTTTACAGTGATATTTAGTTAGGTATGCATTAGTCTAACTTTTTCACCGTAATATTCACCACTGAGCCACACCCACTGAAACACTACAGTGCTCGGAAATCCCTTTCTAACAGGATCATTTTGTTTGAATCTTCGAGGAAACACTGTGCTGAAAAGTTATTGAGTAACTGTCCCAAGTTTACCACCCTCAAACTGGAACCTTTAGCGTCTTAGTGGAGAGCTTCACTTTCACTAACAAAAAATAACAGCACTTAGTGGTTTTAGCTTGATTAGTCCTCTCACTGCAGAACTGGATATATCAGACCAGGTTCTGAAAGGTGACAGGAAATTCCACAGTTAGCTACGTCGCTCTTAACACAGTCCAGAGCAGCAAGGGAGCCCAGGCAGATACTGGCCTATAGGGGGAAAGATAAGTGCTGGCCAGACCAAGAGGTGAAAAAGGAGTGGGAGGGGCGTCGGTGATCTCACGTCATCACTTGCTGCATTGTTGAGCGTTCATGGGGGCAAGACTGGTCTCCGCAGTGCAGCCTTCTGAGAAGCCGGTGAAGCTTGTTGGAGAAGTTTTTGTTCATTTGCCTGTACATGAGAGGCATCGCAAAACTGCTAGAGAAAGCCAGCAGTTTAGATACACATGTCACGAAATAATAGGTAGGTAAGTAATGTGCATTGCTATCGTACCCTGGTGCACCAGCTACGGTGCCTATCAACAGGGTCATGTAATATGGGGTCCACAGTACAAACTGGACACAGACTGAGGCTAGCAGCAGCCTGTGGATAGAAGGGTCCAAGCGAGCTGAGTCCTGATCCAGAGGTGTGGATTCCTTTCTAATGCGTAAAATCAGCACAAAGGCATAAAGAACAGCCACAGCTGGAACCACATAGCCGATGAACATCATGATGGCATCTGCCGCCTCCTTGTTTTGCATTTTGGAGCATTCAACCATTTTAGTGGAGATGTGATTGCACACGTAGAACAGCAGTGAAGAGAAGCTAGTAAGCACCGCGCCGCCCCAGATGAAACCACACACATGTTTGGTGTTGTACACACTGGACATGTATGTACGAGGCAGTGCCCGCTCTATGTAGTAGTCCAGACTGAGCAGGGTGGTGGAATACATGATGACCAGAGATGAGATATTGAAGAGGATGAGCAGGGTGATGTAGGCCTCATTGTTGTACTCCCATGCATGCCAGCGGGTGAAGGTGGAGCTCAGCAGCTCTACAGGTGCCACCAGGTTGAGCACAAGCCCTGCAATAGCCATGTTGACAAAATAAACGTCAGGCATGGTCATGGACACCTTATTGGAGAGATTGACCACGACCAGAAGCGCATTGTAGCACAGTCCCAATGGGAAGCACACCAGGAGGTAGATCAAGGAGAGTACTGATAGGATGAGGTCAAGGTCCTGGCAGAGCTGGACGTCCACACTGCTGTCCGTCTCATTGTAAGACATGCAGATCCACATCGCTGGCCTCTGACACAGGTCCAACACTCAACAGGTTGACTGCGGGCAGAGAGTAAGAGAGAATGTTAGTTACTGTAATGATACAATGGTACTATTCATGACTACTACTCTTCAGGATTTCTGATATTTTCATTGTATATTTATAACCAAAATCATTGCTCATTTCACAGTGTGAGATATAGTATAACTGAATGTAAACACGGTGGTTCGTTTACAAGAAATCTCCACAGAGTAACTTTTAAATGTGTTATTAAATTTAGGGTTGGATCCTAGTACAATTATTTCTGTAACTACAATTTATTTTTCTGCAGCCAACTTAGTCTAACATTTACACTTATTAGATTAATGTAAGGCCTGTCATGTCATGTGTTAGCATTCTGTGTAACATCTTCCCTAATAACTTTCAAGTTAGTTTTATCACTAAGCACACTGTACTCCTGACTTTCAGCCTTTATGGTCATGTGGAAATAGAGCAATTCAAGGAATATAGCAATTAGTACATGCTATATATAGCATGTATTAATGTGCTTTTTGTGAGACAAGTGGACATTTAACTGTGTCACACAATCCCAACAATGCAGTCCCTTGCATTGTTTTAAATGAGGGCAACTGTCTGTGTGAATCCAGCCTAATGCTGTTAATTTCACTTCACTGCATGTGACTGGCTGAATATGAAAGCCTCAAAATGTTTCTGCCTCACACTATTTCTCGTCTTTGAGAGCTACAGTGGTTAGAGCAAATGTGGCTCTTTTTCCGGTGGGACTGAAAATGTTTTGTTTGACGCCTCAGCATACTTTTTCTGTCTTGCTCTGCCTCTCTTTTGCTCCCTGTCACCGTAACATGCGAGAGGCACTGGTGCCTGTGCAGCAGTGCCATTGTATGCCAGTAAGATAAAGGGGGACACTATAGAGACTGCTTCAGTGCTCCCACTATGAGTAAAGCATTCTCAGTTCATCTGAAATAAATTGCTAAAAAAAGCAGCTGTCAAGCAAAAGGAAGATCACAAGGCTATCAAAGCATTGGACTGGCAAGTCACAAGTTCATTGTATATTATTTCCTTAGAGATAATTTGGCTTCACTCTCAAAACTGCTTTAAAAACAATTATATTTTGAAGAGGACATAACATTTACAATACAATAGAATATTCTGGAAACCTATGCCTTAAAAACCCAGGGATAAAGTGTAGGAAGGGAGTTTTGTTTTCAGCAAGATGAGTAACAGTGCCAGTAAATGGGAAACGTTCTGCCATTTCCTTACATAACTTCACTACAGAGGGGCTGTTCTGGCCTTAAGCCTCAAACACAGACATGCGTGCATACGCACTACAGATCAGTCCCTCCTCTATACTACTCCAGTTGGCTGTAAAGAGACTATAGTAGAGGCTGGAGCTCAGAGCTGGACTGGAATAGGATGGTGGAAGAAGGTGTAGTGATCTCTGGTCAGCCCTCTTGTAAACATGGTTCACTAACACCAGCAGTTAGATGACTCACTGACTGAAACAGACCATAACAAGAACACATGGTCCTCTTTCGCAAATTATGTGCTTCCGAATATATTCCAGCTCGAAAGTGCATTCGCTCTTTAACAATTTCACACTTAAGGAGAAAAAGACTTTGATGTTAGTGATTAGTGAAGAGAGCTCATTGCATTGAGGGTGGCTGTTCCCATTCATTACCAAGTGCTGTATACAGACATTTCTGCCACTCTGTCCCCAACATGTTGGCTCATATCTCTCATATCTGCAGAGAAGGAAGTTGTTTGTTTTTGGTGCACTGACTATGTGTGCAAAAATGCCTTGACAAGCAGACTCACACTAATCATAACCTCAGATCAACTACCACGGAAATGTGCTCAGCTATGACTAATCATCAATTCAAAAAATAGACTAAATAATTCCTGTTTTTTCTATGAATGGGATTAACTTGTTATCTGACACAAGATCTTGACAACGATGAAAAGGTAAAAAGCACAATCCCAAGCCTCCGGATTCCTACATATAACAATTGGAAAGGTGATATTATGTACACTGCTTTCATTTCATGATCACCAGAAGTCACACCTCTTAAAACCACATCCCTACACATTTAAAAATAGGACAAACCAATCAGAGTTGTTAAATGACTGTAAATCCTAGTTGGCAGAATATCCTCCAAGTATGAAGCAGGAAAATATACTCAGTTGCTATAGCCAATACTAAACATATTTAAAATCAGGCCTTCTTAATAATGTTGTGAACAAACATTACTACCATTGCACTTTCTGCATGAGTTAATTTGAAAAACTTATACTTGTAAAAGTCACTGCACTTTAGCTCTACACATTTTGCCTGCAGCCCATGATAATAAAATCTCTAGTTTTCCACTCAGCTTCAGGAAATGCAGGCGAGGTAAAAGAAAATGTCTACTCCTGACTAGGAGAGACTGTGCACCCATACAGTGTGAGCTGTCTGTAAAGTAATGAGGCCCAGTGAGGTCAAGTCAATTTCAAGTGATGTTGGTGGGCAGAAGTCAGTGATCCTCTAACATGATCAAAACAATGATTAGTATTTTCTGTTTTTGTTCCACTATGTAACATCTGAGGCATGTGAAATTAAGGCAGTTGCTTCTTTTTCAGTTGAGAAATTAGTTTTATTGTCAGCTGAAGTAATCCATCACTCATAATTATCGTTGCTGGTTAAAGCTGAGCAATGCAAATATTTCAGTTCAGCAATTTGTCTACACATTTGTCTAATAATTTAAGGGCATTATTTAGTGATTTAGGATGTAATAATACAATAACTACACTGCTTCAGCTTTACAATCCTTCTGCACAACTGCATCTCAAGAGTGGTTTAGTTAAATATTCCCAGAGGGGGAGGTCCTCCTTCAGCCCCACCAAACATGACCTCGCCCACGTGCTTGATGTCTCAAGTCGTTCTGGAGCCAGATCTCACGGGCTGATGGGAATAGTGTGATATACTGTGCCCACACCCCTCATATATCCTTACTGGTATTTACAGACCCTTCTCAGAAAGCACTGACTAATGTCACATGATTCAGTACTGGTCTGTCTGCAGCAGTGTGCACTGGATCTGTAATAAAAATTCTACGGAAAGAAAATAACATTACACATGTAGTGACTGTGCAGCAGTGTCAGAGGTGAAGTACAGCCCAGTGACATTTGATGAATGGAATTTTCTAGCAAATACTCTTGTATAATTTAAAATAACTTACAGTACTTACAGTATGAGAAGTCATTAATATGTAAATGGAACATTTAAAAAAGTCCCTAAGTCTGTCCTGGTTCTTGCACATTTCTCAACTGGCTTATTGAGGTTGGACAGCAGCCCATTAACTGAGAATATTAATGAGGGATCTGACTGTTAATGCAGCATTACACTTTTTAAACTCTCAGTGGTGAATAAAATAGTTGCCACCAAGTCCATTTATGTGGAGACATTTTACATAATTCACAAAATCTCCATAATTCACAGATTCCTCCAAACCATTCAGCTCTCAGAAAACTTTGTAACAGCATTGGAGTATGTTTAATGGAATTAATAAACTACTTTCTACTTAAATGTCTGTGGGTAATATTAATATATAACAGCTTGATTTTGAGGGGATTTCTTGCAAACCACAGAAGTTATGGCAGGTTGTAAACATCCACCTGCTTGTACAACTAACTACAAATCTTTTCTGAATAATGTCTGGAAAAGTCGAAACTGTTAATCACCAATTACTGTAAAAAGGAAGCTGATCTCACACTTGCTTTGGAAAAACATTATGTCCTCATCGCAAGTTCTAGTAAAAGAGACTCCGGTCAAGCGCAGGTCAGGGTCAGTTTCAACAGCCTCCTCGGCTTCTTTCCGGTAACATGTTGAACTGTCACAGGCACCAACAAAGTCAGGGTTCAATGGTCAACACAAAGCAGGCTTACTGCCATTAAGCCGTGGCACACACACTCATGTCCCCTTTGGTCACATGGGTGAAGTTGACAACAACAAGTTCAAAGCTTAAATGTCAAGAAGCATTTCATATGGTGAGTAGAACAATTATCTGATTAGAGCCACTGCCGGAAAGAAGCATTCACTTAGCTTTGTAGCTGATGTTAAATATAGTCAGGTGCATGAGCCGAATATCACATATACAATAATACTTTCATGCTACTAATTGCTTTACTATTAATGCCTCATCTTTATTAGCAGCAGCCTGAATAATGACGCACATATGCATGAGCCTGTATCAGCATATGTGGTTGTGTTTCATGAATGACATAACATCACATGTCAAAAAGCAGTAATAAATTACTGCTGGTCCCAGAGTTAAATAAATATATTTGTATATTTACTAATTCAGTAAACAAGACTGTCTTCATTTAGCAGCTTACAAGTTATAAACACTGCACACTGTTAAATAAACGCACTCACTGTGACATCCCGATTGGTCTCAATGGAAGAAGATATATCATAAACAAATGGGGATTATTATTATTATTACTAAAATGAGCGGCCTGCCAGCACCTTATTGCTTATGATTTCCCCTTTTACTCCACAGGCATCTGATTAAACCATGAGAAACATCTTCAGGTGTTGTTTTCCAGCGCCGTCGTTAAAACTATGGCGCTACTACAGCTCAACAACCAGATTATCGTGGTCTCTCATTATGATGATACTGTTGGTCTCTCCATCACACTTGACTGCACAGATCAAAGCGTGAATAGCTGTCACAGCTTTATCATTATTCTGCCGCTATTGTTGCCACAACTACTCTCTCGCTTTCAGTCACCTCCTGCGGGGCAATTTCTTTTTTCTTTTTCTTTTCTTTACAACTGTGAGGTGAAAATCTTAAGCAAACGAATCGCATTTGTGGACAGATTTAGTAGAAAAGAGAGACAAACTCACCAGAAACGTAAACATTTGGCACGGTGACAAACCTAGGGAGGCATAGTGTTTGGATGCAGAATTTCCACTGGCATTTCCCAGTCGTTTCATTTGACACACACGCATCCTAAAATACGCGTCCTGGCTCTCTGCGTCCTCGAAGAACCCAAAAAACACTAAAAACAACCGTCTGGCCGCTTTTCTGTTGAATCGCTCTTCACCTATAAACTTTTGGGACGAGGCTTGTTCTGGAAAGGGGCCGTCCGTCCAGACTTTACTACTGCTGGAGGGCTGGGAGCCCTACACTGTGTACACACGTGACCCTCCCCCACTGCCTACTCGCTCCGCTCTCCGCTGCTGCTCCACGGTCGTGAGGCCCGAGTGGTGGTTCTCGGCTCTGATTGGACGGAGAGCAAGGAGGTGGGACGCGAGGGAGGCCGAGGGGGACACATCATACACATGCAAACAGTGCCCATGCAAAGCTGCTGTGACAGCGCGTGGATGCAAAGAAACTGGTCAAATGTAGGATTTTGTCAGAACAGTGCATAA
>OMLM01003394.1:205944-219903 GCA_900302695.1 Helostoma temminkii
GGGTGAATCTGACAGGGGCAGTTCTCTTATAGCATTCAGTGTCAGAACTGCTTCGTTTTGGATGCAACGATTTATAAGGAGCGCAAAGTGTGCAGAAGTACACAAACTCGGTACTTAAGTAAAAGTAGGAGCCTAAAACCTACTACACTGTAAGTACAAATACCGCACTAAGAAAACAGCTGATAACAAATCTAGTCCAGCTTTGTTTCACGTAAACCTCATAAATAATGTTATTATATATATATTATGCAGAAAGTGACCCTTCAGTTAGCGTTAAAAAACGCTGGGGGCATAATACACCAGTGAAACAAAACTTTTGAGAAGGTACAAATTTTGCACTTGATGTCCAGATAGTTAATGCACAATAAAACATACTTGTTTCTTGTTTTTAATCAACCAGCCTCACTTTAACCTTCCTAACCCTAAACATAAGCCAGTTATATCTGTCATACCTAAAAGTGCCTTTATGCTGCATAAGAACTACTTGTGAGCTGGTCAAGAAGAGCAAATCACAGACATCATGCAATAGGAATCACATTAAATTTGTGTCTTCAACAATAATAAAACCAAGTATTCAAAAAACGGTAGCATGCCTCCTGCACAATGAAGAATTATCTGAAATCTTCCCTTCCCTTTTTGGAACTAGGGTGTTATGAACATCCAGACACTGTGTTCTCTTCAAGTAGAATATATCAGATTTTGTATATTTTTTCACAAAACTAGATGTTATTAGTGATCCAATATGTTTACTGGAAATATATATAGGACACCTAGTTGAATGAACTCTAAACAGCTAAGGTTTGCTAAGAAGATAAAGGATTAATGAAAATGCTTCACAGCTGTATCATAGTCTTACAGCACATGATTCACATCATTAAATAGTCCAGTTTGAACAAAATCTAATTTCATGAAAGGCTACAACACAAGATAATTAACTAAGTTGCTTCATGCCAGTATGGTGCAGTGCTTTACTATCAAATAATCATATATATTATCATATATATTATTTCACACTCATAGAGTGTGAAATAATGTGTAATCATTAGAGTTCAGCATTATCATGTCATCAACCTTTCGTAGGCACTAATATATAGCAAGTAAATGCTGCATTCGGTTTTATTGTGGTTGCCATTAGAAGCCAATAAAATCTTATATAATCATAGTTAAGCTCTACGTATGAGCCAGAAATAAGTATGGCACATGCAGAATGTTAACATTGGGTCTCAATAGGTGTTTCACTATGTACTCTATGCACTATGTGGCGTATTTTCATGCTCAGTGAGGGGAGGGACTAAGGGATAATACTCCTTAAGAGAAACCCTGAAGAAGAAAGAACCTGAATAGCAGATGTTTTATGAAACTCATGAAATGTTCCTTTGCCTCTTCTTCTCTATGCAAGTAATGATTACTTCTAGGCCGGCACTAAAATGAAAACCATTACTGAAAAAGCTTTGGAATGTCACTTTCAAAACAAAATGCCTTGACATGGCTCAGTGAGTGCACTCAGACTTTGACACTATGAAAGAATGAGAATGCAAGAGAAACCTGTGATTTAAATGTACATTTGGGAAAATAATGTTGCCATTACACAGCTGTAACAGGAGACCAACCTTGGTAAGAAGTTGCAGACCAACTTGGAACCACAGGATGGTTTAAGAACAGTATTGTGGAGACTGAGGAGATATTTTCAATGATGTATTGCAATAGTTATCTGCAGAATGTTCTTTACCATGATGATAATATGATAATATTGATAATACGACAATGATGATAGCATTGACATATTTGACCAGCTAAGCTGAATACAATATTAAACAACCCACTTTGACAAGTTAACTTAATCTATAAATTGTGTCAGCACACAATGACAGGTAGTAGATAAGTACGGTTCACTAGGTGGTAGGTTCAAACTGCTTTGGTTGTGCAGATAACTATAACCAGTACTGCAGCTTTTCAAAAGCCAGAGCATAATACAAAATAACAGTTTGACAACTAGATGGAAAATCAGCACTCTTACCTTTTTGTGAAAGCATCATCCCGGAATGGGAGATAAAAATTGTTCCAGTAATTTACTGCACTTACTTATCAGATAAGACATTTATGTCCACCACCATTTAGAATTTGTCCTGAGTATGATGGTACAGTACAATTTCTAACCTGCTTATCCTTTTAAAGGTAACATGGCTGTTGGACAAAAGGCAGAGTACGCCCTAGACAGGTCGCCAGTCTATCTCACTGACATTTAAAGACATACCAAGACAACTCAACCTATTCACACCTACAGGGAATCTAGTCACCAATTAACTTGACTACATGTGTTTAGACTGTGGGAGAAAAGCCTTGCAGTCACAAGGAGAACATAAGAAATTTACACAGAAAATCCAGTTGACTGGACCGAATTTAAACTAGGAGCTATCAGTGAGGCAGCAGAACCTTTTGTGCCTTTGCATACATTTTAAGTGTATTGTGTCAAATGATGCACTGTCGCCTCACAGCAATAAGGTCCCGGGTTCGATTCCCAGGGTCTTTCTCTGTGAAGTTTGCATGTTCTCCCTATGTTTGCGTGGGTTCTCTCCAGACACTCCGGCTTCCGCCCACAGTCCAAAGACATGCAATCAGGTTAATTGGAGACTTTAAATTGGTAGGTGTGAGTGAGAGTGTGAATGGTTGTCTTTGTCTATATGTGGCCCTGCGATAGACTGGCGACCTGTCCAGGGTGTACCCCACCTCTCACCCATTTGATTGCCTGCGGGGACCAAGCGGTTCAGAAAATGGATTGATGGATGTTTAAGCAGGAAACATGTTGATTAATGCTTAGGTGCGTTTGTTGCATTTACTGCAGCAGGGGAGAAAGTGAGTGTTGGTGGCAAAGTGGACTATGGGTCTGAGGGCTAAATCGCAGTTTATCCCCAGTCAAGCTTTGAAATCTGTTCCTATTCTTGGAACCCCCAGCACAACTATAAGGCTCTGGCCTGCATTTACTTTCCCCTGCAGACTTAAGGCATGACAGCATATGGCTTGTTTACAAATGAAATTCTATGCCTGGCCTCAGTTAGCCCTGGGTGCATGTCAGTTGCGCGCAGTCACTTTGACACCAGATGGTCGCAGACACGTAATGTGCATCTAATGATAATCATTAAACCACAGTGTTGGCGGCTACACTGAAATTCTGAAAAAGTTAATCAGATTATGACTTTAAGTCACATCTTTTCTAACAGCGAAAAAAATTACACAATACAAAAGTTGTCAGCTGAAATATGATGTCATAAAATTATGACCAATCATAGCAGCAGTGCTTTTTATGCGTTTTTCATGTGGAGACTTTAATGCACACAAATAGGCAACGGAGCAGCACAGCAGTATAGTGCATGCTGTGCACATGCCTTAGAGTTCAGTGGCCTGGGAGTGCACATTAAGCTCATTAAGTCTGTGGCAGAGATTATGGTGTGCTGCAGACCAGGCACCAGCGTCCAGTCACTGGGATGTCTCCTCATTTTCAGATGGCAGAGAGGAAGTGGAGTGATGAGGGTGGAGGAGCTCCTTAAATTCACTATCAAGTCAGTGTCTTCTGGTTAGCCAGAGAACAGACTGAAGCTTCATTAATACATAAGGTATAGAATGAATATAGAAGGAAATAAATTATCTAATTTAGCTCAAATTTAAAACACGTATTAATGACAGAAAATCCATCCACAAAACTATGTATAAAGAGAATGTACACACCTTTGTTCAAAACAAATGCAAATGTATAATACTGGTGTGCATAGCAGTAGAACAGACTGAGTTCCTGTGATAATCCAAAACAAAGTCATAATATAAACAGTACAAACACGGCAGCTTGTTTTTGTTTTTCCATCACGGCTGATTCGGCACCACACTGAGTTCTGTCATGTTGTCAGATACCTTCCTGGAAAAAGGCTTCCCATGTGGCAAGACGTGTTTGTGTCACCCGGCTTGACTGTGGAATCAGTGTGTGTGCTGGTTATGTATGTGTGTCATTCAGGTTCTAATATAAATATTAATTTAAATAAAATGATTAAAATGTTTAATTTGGTGCACTAATTAGGACAATACCTATAAATGATTTTGTTACTGCAGAATGTGGTACTGTAGTAGTGGAGCTGGATTAATATAACACTGCATAAGTCTGTCTCTAAGCTGGTGTCTCTGTGTGTCTTTCTGCTGGGACAAATGATGCTTTGGAAATATTTTTGATAATGGATTTTGATATTCCCCTCCCATCTGTCTCTCTCTCACCATTTTCCCCTAGAATTTCATTAACCTTTGGGTTTTGCAATCCGAATAATGTCATGAGCAGTAGTGATTTTTTTGTCCTGACCCACAGCTCCCTTCTCTTTGTTTATGCAGAAGATGGCAAATTGCACATCTGCTAAAGTGGAACTGCACTAACTTCTCATTGTCTGACTACTGCAGACAGCTACAGCACTATAAGAGGATAAAGGATGAGATTTTTGGAAATCTCAACCACCATAATTCAAATATAATCTGGTGTCTTGACAAATTCTCAGTCATCCAGGTGAAGTTATCTTGAAGTTGGGTCATAAGTTTTAGAACTCATCCAAGCAGCTTCATCAGCCTGAGGAAAGTCAGTTAAGGCCACAAACGTATTCTCCAGGCTGGTTATGCATCACACCTGATATGAATAGGCTTGTTAGGTGAACAATGAAAGGGGAGAGTGTGAGTAGTAGATGTCACACCTGAAAACGCCTCTTACCTTCATTATAGTGGCTGTTGACTGTGTCAAGTGACACAAGAATGCGGGTACGTAGCTGCAGAGAGGCCTACACAGCTTAGTAACTGGATAAAGTCAGCTAATGTTTTGGTACTGGGCATGTTTAAAAAGGGGATGCAGGGTTAACAGAGGTGGTGCTCAAGTTCGGGGAGAAAAACAAACAGACTATCAGACACAGCTGTTTCTACCCACTGCTCTGCTCTTAGCTTGTCCCCAGTGAAAGAATGAGCACTGACCTCAGGTCATCCTTGAAATGTATCCTTTTCAATAACATCCACCTCAGCTATGTGCTTAAACAGTAGTTTTATGGCACGTTCCTTGGATTTTCTTTATCTCTCTAGGGAAATTCATATGTTGCTTTTTGTCACAGAATATGACTCTAAATCAGGTCAGCTCGCATGAAGCTTTTAGTGTAAATCCAATCCAGAAGATTGGGGTGACCTTCATTAGGAATGTGAGTAATTGAATAGCCTCCAAATCATGTGCTCTGTCTGTCACCGACAAATTGATCATCACTATGATTTTTGCTGAAGGTGGATCATCCAGAGCTACCTGCCAGCTTTCTCATTATCATTATTTGGTTCCATCATCATTTGAAGTGTTGTGTACGACACAGTTGTGTTTTGGGTATAAAGGTTATTGATTAACATTAACCAAACATATCTGATAATACTTTTTGGTTCCTTTGTGAAAGGCTCATATAGCGGAAAGGTCAATATCACATGTCATTCTTGTAATAGGGGAAAATATGAATGTGTGGATGACAAGATAAACATGCTGCACAGTACATGTGGGTTTATTCACATTAAACTCTGCAGTCACACTCAGCTGTTTGCCAGAGCTTCTGGATCTGTGGAGACCATGCAAATCCTCTTGCACCTAATCTAGTTAAGAATTTATTGGGTTTAAACACATTCATTGTAAAACAGCCTTGTTGTCTTGCTGCCCTTTATTGTTATCTATTAAAAAAGGAATAATAACTTGCAACAGAATGTAGTAGAATTTCTTTAACTAAAAATCAACACTATCCCTACATGCGCTTGAAAAAGAAAACATTAAAAACTCTGTGTTTGAGATCCATATGTGACATGACATCTTTCCATTTTTCATGCTTTCTCTGAGTGGGACAGAAAGAGAGGTAGGGCAGCAGGGGATCTGGTGAGGGCCCCCCTGCTCCATTCTGCTGCGGCTGTAAGCCAAGATTATTCCGCTGCTTGGTTCCACCAGATGCAGCAGTGACACTAGATGGGCACTGTCTGGCCCCGTTGAGCAGATCTAAGAGGGATTAGTGGGCTGTTGTGGTGGATCGGCAAGAACAGTGGGAGGCTGTCCACACACAGCTGTGTGTTTGTGTGTTTCATAATACTCTGGCCTCTGGCCTGTCTCTGCCTTTGGCTCCAGCATTGAACCACCTTTCCCTCCCACTGACCTCATAGTTCAGGGAGCTCTCGGACTACAGACAGCAGGAACTCTGAAATTTCTGGAACGACATGAAAGCTTCCAAAGAAACATGATTCTCCCTAAAGGACTGTGGGAGAGAAGTGCTCAGACAGACACTGTATCATCTGAAAGTGTTGTCTTTACTCAGTGGCTGCAGTTGTTTGGGATTTATACAGCTTTGTAAACATTTCAATTATTCGACCACCTCTAGATTTATTCTACATTAAACATATGTAAATAAATAATACTCACATACATGGAGAAATGGTTGCTTGGGCCTGCATCTACTGGTGCTTGTGTTGGTGCACACATTTGCTTCTGTGCAGGTGAAGCTGCCAAACTTTGTTTATGTCCTTTCAGTGACTGGTCATATTTCATGTTCCCATAGCAGCCACTGTTAGCTGGTGACAGTTTCTATTTACAGAAAACAATCCTAATGAACAAAGAGTTGGTGGAAAATGTCAGATGATAAATGTCTAATGGAAAGAAAAGTCTTAGCATACCAGCATAAAAAAACAGCCTTTGAGAAATATATAAAAACTGTGCTGTTTATCCTAGGCTTTGCAAATGTTGGAAACCGGCATAATTCCAATAAGTCATGTCATCATGTGAAGTTAGAAAAAACTTTTTTTTTTTTTTAGATTAAAATGGGTTCTTACATTTACATACTAATTTCAGATTAGTATGTGAAAGAGAACTGTTTTCTTGTCAAGTTTCTGGACCTGACCTCAACCTTTAAATTTCTTTACTTAAAATATGTGTATTACAGTATTTAAGATTAATATAGGAGCACTGATGCAAGTAGAGAAACATCAGTTTAAAGCTGTCTGATTTGTTTTTTTGTTGACCTAGAATTTGTTTTTGGCCTGAGTCACATTGTTATCTTTAGCCTTTCTGTCAAAACACTTTTCCTCAAAGACCTACCCGGTAAATCTGAAAGTGGAGTGGTCAGGAGAAATTGCTGTCCTTCTAAACTTTTTTTCTAGAAGGCTGTAGTCTGCACACATCACTAACAACTGTTTAGATTCACTGTCTCTTTCCTCTCACTCTCTGTGTGTGTCTGTGTGTTTGATGTCGTGGTTTGGCTGTCCTCTAAAGCGTTCATTTCAGAGTGGTTACTTTGGGCCTCATTTTGACTCACTGGCTGTCTGCCTACACTCTGTGGTCTACCATCCATTACAATAACTGCCTGTGTGTCTATATGTGTGTATGTACAGTATTTCTTTTTGTGCACAGGCACATTCCACAATAAACTGCCTCTTCTATGAGCTTTATGTTGTTCTATGTGCAAAATAGACTTGTTTAGTCTGGAAATGGAGGTGAACCATAAAGAAAAGTCATTGGCTGTCAGCCAGTGCAATAACCAATCTCCAGTCAGCTGATTTTTTTTAGCCCCGCCCATCATCATCATCATTTGGAGGAATGCAGTTTATTACTGTCATTATATAAGTCTATTAATGGAAGGATGAGGAGTGTGCATAAAACATGCTCATTATTTTTTAATGAAATTCTTTGTCTTTAATCATAGAGTCGCATTCTGTATAGACTATTCATTTACAGTAAGTGCAGAAAAGTGTTCTTCACTCACTGTCATGATGAAACAGCTCCCACAATGTCTTCCAGACACAGATACGCTAGGAGCCTCTTCTAAATTGAACATATCAGCACTAGGATGAATCTGATAAACAATATGGAATACTGGCAATATATCCTGCACAGCTTTAACATTTGAGGGATTCATCAAAATGCTAACATGATGGTAAATTATAGGTAGGCATGTATGATGCAGTTATTGTGAATAATACTTTGTCTTTGCTGAAAAGAATCATCTTTGACAGAAGCATGTTTAAAAACAATACTGCCTTTTTACTGTGTATGTGCAATGCCTGAAGGGAGTTCAGGCCTGTTGCCTCTCAAGCCCTTTTTAGAATAAATGAACCAGAAGCAGACAGGAACTGTGTGGGGAACAACTGTATGGGAATGAGAAAGGAAGTGTACAAATGTCAGGGGCTTTTTGAATTGAGAACAAAGAGCCTATGGACCTCTGCATTTATGGCTCTTGATCTGTGCATGGAGTTTGTCTGTGCTGCCATATGAGCAGCTCGCTGTGAATCAGGGCATACTCTTTGAGTGTGGAGAATTGAATTGGTGTGGATGTTTGTACAAGGGAACTGAAGTCAGCAGGGGAGGAAATTCTAATGATCTTTATGGGCAATAAACAGAACATACATCTTCAGGTTGATAGACGCACATGACCTTAGAGGTGATTTAGTTACACTTAGGAATCTGAGTAAGTGGGGAAGCCTGACGTTAAAAGGTCTTTTAGAGTAGTGCACAGATGAGAAAACACAGAAGTTAAAAAGCTAAATAAACTGTCTTGTGCTTTTCTTCCAGGAATCAGAATGTCCCAGCCTCACCTCCGAGTCTACAAACACTTAGCTCAATGTAGAGTCCCAACTTCCATCTTTATTCAGACTCAGTTACTTACTAGCATGGATGTCAGCACACATTTGGTGCCTGTGCCATCTGTTGTAACATTATTGATCTTTCCGTATCTTTCAGCCATTGACCTGTGTGTGTTTAAACGTTTAAAGCACTGTTGGCTCACAGCCCAAAAAATACAGGTTTCAATTCTGCCAGGTATCTTTCTGGAGTTAGCATGTTCTCTCCATGCTTGCGTGGGTGTTCTCTGTGTACTTCAGCTTCTTCCCACAACTGGTGACTCCATATTGCTCATAGGTGTGAATGATTGTTTGTCTTTATACTGTATGTCAGCCTTGTGATAGACTAGCAAACTGTCCCGGGTGTACCCTGCCTCTCAATGGCTGTACTACCCCCCTTACTCTTAAGAAGAAAAGAATAATGGATGAGTGGATCTGTTGGTTTTGCAAGAAATTATGTGCACCATGGCTGTAGTCAGAAGCGTGAGTGATACTGGGCAGAGCTTCAGTTTCTAGTCTGCAGACAGCACACAGACGTGTCTGTCATCTTTTTCCTGCTCAAAACAACTTTACTCTTTGACTTATTTTAAAAACTAGAAGGAATGATTTTCCAGACATATGCCATCTTTGTGAGAGACTCTTACATATTTTATGTCTTGCTGTTCTTTTTCAGACACCTTCTGGTGCCATGGTGTGATAGTTTGTGCACCCCTTACACCCAGTGTGGATTTTTAAAAGATGTCTCTGTATTGTTGTACTACATATGAGGCCCACGTGTATTGTAATCAAAGATGCTTTAATCCTTCTTGTTGTGGTTATGGCTCATATTGTAGCTTCACCACTAGATCAGCCACAACAACCACAATTTCTAAGAGATTTGTCTTTCTACAGCCTTGTGGTATACCAAATGACAGCCAGCAGGGGACCTAATACCAACCAGTCATTTGTAGAAAAAAAAGCCACAGAACAGGACCACATGTTTCACTGTCGCATACGGTAAATGTTGGCATGAAAGAGTTTATACAGCAACAGCTCAAGTCACAATATCTAGATGGTCTAAATATACTGTACCATATAATAAAATGCATCAAAAAGACCTCAAGTTAGATGTATGCCAGCGAGGCTTAAAATGATATATTTATGCCACCTCTTTCCTTGCATCAACCTCTGCCTGTACTTACACAGTGGCCATAAAACCTGTCAGATGAAAACACACCCATGCACATGTACTATACCATGTTAACACAGTTGTCTACAGCTGGAACAGATGATATGGACGGCTTCCTTCAGTATGTTGCCACTGTATAACAGGCATAGCCACAATACAGTACACATGATGTCAATAAGGTAATCCTATACAATAAAATACTCCTGATAGTACACATTCGTGTGTGTAGGAGCTGCTTTTAATTATGCATTTTCTTGAGGTGATGAGGTTTGTCAAGCCAGACAATGTACAGTACATTGGGCATTTTTATGTAACCACCTTTAAATACTAACAACCCAGATTCCTGTACTAACATTTATAGAGTGTAATTTCTCTCTTTGGCGTTGTGTTATGTATTGTGGTTCCAACAACACAAATAATCTGCTTAATTACAAATTAAACTATGCTGATCTGACTCAAATCATCATTTTGCCCACATAGATCTCTTTGGCTGCCACACCTCGAACCACGTCAATGCAGAGCTGGACAAAATTAGATGCTATAGCTGGAAGGAAAAGGGCACTGACACTGTGGGCTATTGTCATTATTCTAAACTGTCACATTATGAAACAAAACACAAATGTCTCAATTTGCTGTGTTGCATTTGTCACATGTGGCAGAATCTAAACAAATGGCAACAATAACTATTTTGTCTTGATCCCCTGGTATTCTGTCCTTGGTTGTTAGGGACTGTGTACAATTTCAGATGGATTCAACATTTTGTGTTGTGTTTGTTTTCTTTCCATTGGTTATTTTTAATATTATATGCAAACTTGTGATAAAACTTAAGGGAATCATTCAGTTCATTCCACTATTGTTGCAATAGAACAGTTAACATAATATTAACCAAAATTACTGACAACCAGTACATATGTCTCATCATATTTGTGCTGTAGGCAATTATTGATGTATCCACATGATATGACATTTTTTGTATTTTTCTACCGAACCCTTGAACACCATTTCCTTACCTCCATACAAAGATGACATGGATGTCTAGATCTGTCTTACATTAAGGGTCACTAGAACATTTGACTGTATGTGTGTGTAGCACAAGATAGTTAACTTCTAAATTTAGGCAAGAACAAACAAACAAACACACACACAAACAAACTGTATCTTTTGGCCCTACTGACAGCATAATTTTTTAAAATGGAAAACTGGTCCTATTTTACTTATGTCCTTTTCTGTCTCAAAAGGTGGATCCAGTCCCCCAGCAGCACTGTTCCTAATCCTGACCCTGTGTAGCTGTATGCCTCTTGTCTGTTGCCTGTTTTTACGTAAATTTGACAAAAAGCTTTCACTTCACTGCACTAAGAAAGTGTAAATATTTTTATGAGCAGTGGAGCTTGTGTTAGATCAAGCTGACATAGCATCCAAAAAGGAGTTTCTTTCTGATTTTCTTTTGTGAAATTCTGGGTTTGGTGGCTTGGTCTTATAGTGTGTTTTAAAAAGATTGCAGCTGATCTGTAAGCTGGTGAAATATCATGGCACTTCACATTTGCTTTGCTCTTTTCAGAGTGGTGCTGTCAGCATGGTGCTGCATGCCTACCTCTCTCTCTCTGTCCTGCTATACTGTAGGATTTTCAGTCAACCCTTTCTGGGCCCCCTTCTTCTCAAAAGTCCTCCTACTCTCTGTTGTTCTCATGTTTAGTACTTTGTTTGAGGCCTTCTCCTATCACTTGTGAGGGCCTCAAATCTCCTATTTATAAACACGTGTATGTGCCTGTCTAGACTCTCTCTGCTGCACCATTAAAAATGCAGTATTGTATAAAATATTAAACTGAGCTGACTAACAAATCTAGAAGCCACTCTGTCTGCTTCCATCACGTATCATCCTCCCTCTATTCCCTAGACATTCTCCACCCTTTGCGTGCTAGCAGGCCTGTTTATTGGCCTTTTTAATGCATTGTGGGACATTTGCGTGGAGGTAAAGCTGAGGTGGCCACCCCTGTCTGGAGGGCTTGTTTTATGGGAGGTCTACATTCACAGCACAGGCTGACTTTAGCAGACTTTAGTAGACTTTAGACCTGTGGACATGCCTGCCTCACATTTGGCACACAGAGGTGGAATCAAGACACTGTAGAAGCACAATCCATTGTCCTCATGTACCTCATGTGCAGATTATTTATGTATTTAGGGTGGTGGAGGGATGACTTGCGCGAGCATAGTGAGGTCATATAGAGGTGGGACTGTGTTTATAGCCAACACATGGGGGACCTTGGGTAGGATCAGTGAACCACAGGGGTGTCATTATATAGTTTTTCTTACATCAGTCACATTTTCTTCACACCCTAAAACACATGACTGTAGTGCAAACAAATAATATGCTGCTCTGTCCGTGAACACAAAGACAGATTGACTCCCAGAAAACTGTCACCACAAAGTTCTCTACAGTCCTGGGATTGTCTGGGTGACATCTTGAATTCATGCCATTCTGCAGCTGCTGCACACGACAGAAAAATTGAACCAGCTTGCATAAGAGAGCCAGAATAAATATGTGGGCCTCCCCGTGCTTTCAATCAGATAAGTTAAAGTCCAGGGAGCAGGCATGGACTTCCCTGAGCATTCCTCTGCTGCTGCTGCACAAGGCAGCTTTTGTCTGCTTGCCATATCTGAGGCTATTATTCTAGTGGCAGTACACGATACATAGATGCAAAATTTAGTCACGTACTGCATCAGACAGAAAGATGATGACATCAGAGCATACAACAGCTGTTAATAATGTACCAGCGGGACATAGTCTTTAGCATTAAACTGTACAGATGTATATGGAAAGAGGATACTTACAAGTTTCTCCCCAATGTCATCACAACACATACTGCATTTACATCATTCAGCCAGGGCTTTAAGGGGTTAATGCTCTCCACTGGGACACACAGTGAGAAAAGGTATGATTACATAGAGAACCCTCAGGAGGCATTTCTGAAGTTTTACACCTGGATACATCAAATTAAAAACAAATATGATATGCATAAGTAAAATATTGACTGGAAAAAAGTAGACTTATTTTGTAGTGGCCACTAAAAAAATAAATTTATATTGGCTCCAAAATGCTAAATAGCTATGCATCACAGTCATATACAATGTCTTTGCGTCCTTATGGAGTTAAATAGTGTAAATTATTAGTGAACCATACACAATTGTCTTGAGTCTAAGTAGCTACACTGTCTACCTGTCTTATTCCCTATATGTCATTTTAAAAACATATATTTTTTATGTGAACTTATCTATAATAACATCTATCTGTAATGACTTTAAAAAAATGCATCTAAATATGAAGATCTTTGCTTTACTCTTCATACTAAAAGTTATAAATTACTTTATCTTTTTTGTTTATGTTTTTGCACTTCTGGGGTTTGGTTGATAGATTGAATCATCATGAAAAGTGTTTCCATCCCATTAATATCTGATCTGATGTCATTATGTTGGCATTTCTTTTTTCCAGAAGTAGACCCACCATAAATAATACTTCATTACGTGTAATAGTTTGTTTACTGTTTTTGGCTCAGTGTAGAGTTTGATGTATGGCTCTTTAAAGTGTGCACACTACACTGTAATTCAGCCACTGCACCACATGGGCAGAGATTTATGACACTGATTATTTTATAAGTAGTTTGTGATGCAAATACAAACTAAAAAGATCTGGGGTACTTTGCACACGTTCTTTACATACACTAACTAAATGTAAAAAATAATTGTGTCATATTTAAAGTGGCAAGGAAAAGTGAAGTATTTGCATTTTTGTGAAATATGCTCTGACCTTCACAAATATAATTAAATACAATATTTCTAAGCTGGTAAAACACACCAGTAATGATCTTTCATGTTCACATTGAAAAATTGGAATAAGGATACAGAGAACAATATGGAAATAATGTTCCACATTGAAGTATGCTGCCATAACTTTTTTCCATAATCACTCTGTATGTTTAATGGGTGTGTTCAATAAAGACAGTAAATATCATAACCATATGTGTTTTATAAACTTAGGCAGTGTTTGTTGATATTTGTGACTTTGGTGAAGTTCAGATTCATGAATAATATATACACATAACAATGACATTAAGTAATATAAGTAATGTAAGTAATATACTAACCTTTTTCTCGCCGGTATT
>OMLM01003396.1:12750-31725 GCA_900302695.1 Helostoma temminkii
CAGTAACAGGATTGGGCAGGAACACACATGTCAATACAGCCAAATAGGATTGTATGCTTTTATCCATTCCCACACAAACAGATCTTTCTCTCCCTACGTCTCTCTCTCTCTCTCTCTCTCTCCCTACGTCTCTCTCCCTCTCTCCCGTCTCTCTCCCTACGTCTCTCTCTCTCTCTCTCTCTCTCTCTCTCTCTCCCCCATGCATAGTGCAGCAGCACAGCAGGGAAGGTCTAGCAGGAATATTACATTGATTACATCTAGTTGCTCAAAAAGGATCTAAAACATCTAAAGAAAGTCAGTGCGTCATCAGAGTGGTTCACTTTGAGTGTAAAAACCCCATACCAATTGGCATAATATGTAATGTTCTGTCAGCACCACTGAGGAAAAGTCTACGCAGTGACCCCCTCCTGTGCAGCTCCTAATAATCCAAGAGGACTCTATTACAAGGGCCTGGCAGCTCATCTGACCTCACAGAAGGGAAGGGGGGGCTGGCGGGCAGATTGGGACCTCTGCTCCTTCTTCTTTCCACATGGTTGAGCACCACACACATCAGTGGCACACACAAACAGGTTGCATTGGTGTGCAGCAGAGCCCCTGCGACTATGTGCCACACCAGATAACAAATAGAGCACCTGACTACTTCTGTCTGCAGAAGAGAAACCGAAGTAGTAACAGTGGCCACTACACTCACACACACCTCCAACCATTTCATTCCACTGTACGTCTGTTATATGGTAATACTGATGTCTTTGTTGCAGGATCTGTCTCTGAGGTTAACCCCTCAGGTACAGAACCTTCAGGTACAGGAGTTCCTGGTCACATTAGGCAAGACTCAGCAGAGGAGCAACTATCAGCTAGCAGTCCCACTACTCCTGACAGAACAACCGTTTCTCTAATACACCGCTGACTGCTGGTGCCTGGTCAAAAGTTCAGCCTGTGCATATGTAAAAAGGTGGCCTGGTGCCCGAGGCAGGATCCTGGGTAAAATAATCATGCTAAAACGCTAAGAAGCATGGGACTAGATGAGAGCGCTGATGAAACCAGCCCCTGGGGGGACTCAAGTGTCTGATTGGACCAGCAGAGCCTCTTAGGCCTGTGCCCACAGCACCCCCTCCCTTCTGACTACCCATTACAGTGGATGATGAGGCACTGGAGCCACTGCCCACATGGATCTCCATGCAGCTCAGCAGGGTCTGTGCCTATAGTTAAGGTATAGATTTGACGAGTATAGGCCGAGCCCAGCTGCTCAGAGCCTGAGGGTACACTGATCTTGAGGGAGCAATCAGTCAGTCAACAAAATGTCACAGGGTCAGCGTTACAGCACAACAGGACGATGACAACTTCACAAAGGTTACAGCCCAACTAATAAATGAAACAGTCGCTGAACTTCATTATGTGCTGTTTAAATGTGTGTCCAACGGGAATTTAGGTTCAAAGTGTATGGTATAATAACTTTTACAGCAAATAGATGGTTAAGAAAGGCGGAAAAATCTCACTATCCTAGATCAACCAAAATCTGTGTCAATCACATTTTGAGCATTAAATTGCTGCAGCTAAATTGCAAAAATGCGATAGTGGTTTTTGCCCGTCTTTCTCACACACACACACATACACATACACACACACACACACACACTGCAGGCCAGATCATTCAATACTGATAATCACACCAAAGGACACAGGGAAAACTCCCACTCTAAACACGCTGAATTAAAGAAACAGGAGTTACAGGCCTAGTCACACTATCTCTGATAAGCAGATCAAGGCATGGGGAGGGGAACATGATATTAGTGAGAGATAGTTTGGCTGATTAAAATGTCATGGCTCTTTATAGATGCCTTTCTCAACTCAGCAAAATGCTATCAGCTCTATACATCAATACCAGAGTGGGCTGTGCTCCCTGCTAATAGAGAAGTTTCTTTCCCTTAAGTAGACTTCACAACACAAAGAATGCAAAATTGAGGAAATCAAAATATATTTCGGGAATACGGGGACAAAATAAAGGATCCAAAAGATAAAAGTGGAGTGTTGAAGTGAAGAGCTGATAAAATAAGGGTGCACAATAAACGAGACAAGAAGTCATGAACAGCACTGCATGACTATGAACAGAGTGTATGATTTGACATGACATTTCCTCACCTTTACTACAATGAAATTAACGCTTTAGGACCAAATGTAGCTCCAGGTGTTTCAGTCGTCTCCATATTGTAAATTCATGTGTGCACATGTCTGTGTGTGTTTGTCTACTTATTTAGGGCAACCGTGCATCACTCCACCTGTGCCCGTATAAATCAAACCTATGTTTTAAATGAGAGCCTGGTTATTTGCACAAGAACACACACGGGGGCTTTGTGATTGTTTTTTGGAGTCAACATTCTGCTTATGTTTGCATCCCAGAACAATCTCCATGGATCCTGCAAGCGTACGCAAGCAATTAAAGCGATACCATCTTCATATCCCTGCAACCAATAACTGAAATAATATCACTGTTTTATTAAGCCCTTAATGTGGGGGCAGAAGGAGTGAGGAGTGGGATTTTAAAGAGGATACACTTTCAGGGGCCTTATCAACCCCAGATTTAAATAAGAGCAAATGCTCAGCTTAAGGGTGTGCCTGTGTATCTGTGTGTGGCCTTTATCAGACATGAGTTTTAGTTAATCGCTGTGTCAGCAATCCAGAATTTAATTACTAGCTCTACCTTTGTCCTTTAATATTTACTAACATCTACACTACGTTTAATTAACCACATGTAGAAAAGCCATTGCCCCATTCTGAAGCAGAAACCGTTAATTGCATCTGTGTGCTCACATCCAAATTATTAACGCTCCTCCTTTTAGCACAGACAAAACACAGAAGTGTAATCCAGTGTAAGGTAAACTTGCAAATTACATGATTAAAAATCATGTTTAACTAATTTTGGCCCAGCTACAACTGACACAGTCTAGATTTAAAGATTTAAAAAAGACAGCAAGTGATGGAAAAGAACTAAGAAACATTTTACAGATGGTAAAGAGGGAGGAAAAAAGTCGAATTGAGGAAATGTTCAGTTTGACATTTTGTGAAAGGTGCTGAGGAGCAGTTCCTCTCATCTCTCATCCTGTGTCAGAAGGAGGAGAGACAAATGACGGCCTGAGGCCTTGTGTCTGTCAAACATGATGGATCAGAATAACGCTTCACTAAAATTCCACCATGCTGCCATTCAACATATCACATTTTCCCTTCAGTGCAAACACTAAATTGATAAAGTATGAAGAGCAGCTAATGGAAAGATTTAACAGTCAAACTAAAGCATATATTAGGAGACTATGGGGCCTAAATGGTACAGTGCTCCTATCCATTGAAAAATCTTACAGAGCAAAGGACACAATATAGACTAAGATAAATCATAGGGCTGGATTTTATCGTTCATATCAAAAGAGTGTGAGGATGTTAACCTCAGGCACCTAACATCATTTCTTAAGCACACACACGTGCCATGAACACTTTTTTGTAGTCATTTATTGTACAGTACACCCACACACAAATGGCCGCAGCCAGTCTGAGCTGTACTATGCAAGGTATATGAAGTTACCGCCATGAGAGGGAACTTTAATCTTGTCGCCTTAGATCTTATGATCTAATTAGATGCCACTGACAGCAATAGATACTGTGTATACTGATGTGTTGGAAAGAACTCCAAAATAAACACTATAACAAGTGTTGTATAAAAAGGAGAACACCTCATCAACTTCAAATTCACGGTCAATATCTTGTGTGACTGAACAACTGACAGAGTTGGAAACAATTTTGCAAATTACCACAGTGTGATCACGGTAACAAGAGGTCAACATTAATTACATTAAAAGCAAAAAGAGATGCAATCCTGTGTCATTAAAATTTACTTTCCATTCCCTGGCTGCAGCTAGAAATTTAGTAAAGACAGGACAATAAGGCTTTTCCAAATCCAGCAAAAATATGTTGGATGGACAACGTCCACCCAGTACACTGGGGTCAACGTCTCACGACAATCTGTATTTTTCCTCCTTAGTCTTATCCTTCCTTCTTATTCCTCCTTCTTTTGTAAGATTTGGCTGAGCAGTGTGACTCATCCTCAAATTCCCATCACCAAATGATTCCTTCCACTAACCATTGCCTCCTGTGGTCACAGTGTTATAGTACAAAAGTTATCTGGGGAGATCTGGTTTAAAGTGTTCAGCAAACTCACTTGTGAACTTGTAAAACAAAAAGTCAACGCAATGTCTTGTTTCAGTTGGATCTGCCTGCTAATATGACTCAGAATTTAGGAAAATGTATCTGAAAACAACAACATACATTTGACAAAAAGCTTATTTTCTTGGTACTCTAGAAAACATAACTGCGTAAGAGTAGAGACTGGAGTTTGTGCAGTACATTAACTGTAACCTAATAGCTGCAGTACACTAGATCTGGTATATCACCTACACTGGTGAGAGGGGAACAGCTTCTCACAGTTAAATAAACAGTGACAGGAGGGAGAGAAAAACAAACCACAGAATATCTCTCTATCTGTGACATCCAGACTCTCTCCTTATGCCCTCAGCACTCAGCAGATCCACCCCTCTCTATCCTTTTCCTCTCCTCTCTACCAGGAACATGCCAAGACAAATATACTGTACAGGGTGAGTAAGGGACACATCAGAGCCTGAAAAGAATACTAATATTATTTTTACCACTTCTAAACTAATGCATTCTGATTGTTACAAACATCTATGAATAATAACAAGTGTTTTTTGGTGGCCATTGACCTGCTCATGATACAGTTTGTGCAGTCACAAGGTTATATTGTTATATACAATTTTTTCAAGCTTGTATCTTACCATAGACTTGGTAAAAGGTCTGGCCAGTGTGAAGAGAAAGGTCATCAACCACCAGCTTTGGTGGATTGAAGTGTACATCATGTTCCCTGGATGCACTGCGTTGGAGGTGACACCATGAGGTGAGAGGCGGCGATGGAGCTCATTGCTGAAGAGGATGTTACACAGTTTGGCTCGGTTGTAAGCCAGCATGGACCAGTACTCCTTCTTTGGGGGAGACAACAGGGCCAAGTCCACTTTATCACAGGAGTCTAACAGGTTTGTGAACCTGAAACATAGTACATATCAAGAATAGTTAAGAGTGGGAGTGTGTTCCACGGGCAGATGTGTTGTGCTGCCTGCATACAAATCAAAAGATGTGACATGATGTTCTTTAATTGCCTGCGACAGAGCTGTTAAGCTCCAGATGTTTGACAAGGCCCCTTAAACATTACACTACTCGTGGTGTTATTATGCAGTCGCAGAACAACATCACACTACACCGACACGAAAACTACACTCCCTGTTGGTCGTGTGTGTGTGTGTGTGTGTGTGTGTGCGTGTGTGTGTGTGTGTGTGTGTGAGGGAGAGAGAAAAAGCGATAGACTCCAAACTGGCGGAACACATCCTACATATTAATCCAGTCATTAGAAAACAACCAATCAAAATGTCACCTGGTTTCCTTGTTGTGATTTTACAAGCTTGCTGCCTCTTGTTTACTGTCGCCTTCCACAACATCCGTGCTTGGCTAAATTACAACATCTGCAGGCTTTTCATTTCATGTGCTGCAACTTCAAAACTACTCTAGCAAGTAGAGGTTGATAAATCAAAGCATGAGCACCAAATGTACTTTTTTCCATATTTGTTCATGTTATATTGAACAACATTTAAATGTGTATTTAAAGTGACAATCAATGAAAACTGTCACTTTCCACACAAAGTTGTAAAATATAAAGATTTAACAATAAGAATAAAAAAAAAACACTCAGCTGCAGTTTGCGTCAGTCAAAGGTAATATCATTAAGGACTTTATCCTCGACTTTGATGAAGTCTAAAGCAGGACTAGGGCAATGTAAACCATTATGGGCCAATTCCACAGTAAGCCCCTGTGGTGAAAACTGATAAAGTGTCCAGCCATTACTTGTGTGGCCATCTCTCCCACTCCTGTTCCACACAGGTCAACGCTTTAGCAGCAGACAAGGAGCTTAGGGGAGACAATATGTTGCCAGGTCAGAGGTCACACTGCTTGAGAGAAGAGGCCTAAGTGAATAAATGGGAAATTGGTGCAAACTGAAAATAACAAACAAAAAAGGGATCGACTTAAAAAGATGTAATATAGGTCTGGAATGAGGTGGACAGAATGGAAGATGCAATATGAGATATTGTCTATATTTGCTCCTTCTTCTAGTCTATGTCAGTGTGTAACTGACTCTCTTTGGTCCTGCCTAAGCCCCCTTTGAAGGGGTTAAAGCCCCTGGAGCTTGTAGAGGAGAGAAGGAAAGGTTAAAATATGTGATGGGGCAGCAGAAGGGAAGATGTGAAGTTGCAGGGCAAAAAGTGAAGAGAATACCTGACTATTCTTGGCTTTGCAATACGTATAAATGGTTCACATTTTTCCTATTCCATTAACAGCTTGAAACTTTTTACACCACAAAAACTTGACCTCACTTTTCTTACTTTGTAGGTAGCTCTTGTACAACTAAATGCTGTCCATCCCTTCATGACATGCTTCCTTTCAATAAGCTTTCTCTACTTTTCCTCTTCCTATGGCAACTAACAGCAGTGTGACCCCAAGTAAAGTGTTAAACCATTGCCTCTGCTGCTCCTGTGCTTTCATGCATGGCAGTCTGTATAACATAACTCATATGAGGGCCCCTGTAATAGTGCTGCTGGTTGAGCTGCTAGAATAACTCTGCGTATGTTCTCCTTGTCTCAGGTCACTCTGCCGAGCTCCAATCAATCACTCTGCTTGGCTGTCTGACTGACTGAATCCAGGATCAATGTCTCGCTCAAACACACACACACAGACTGACTCTGAAACACATGGCTCAGGGCTTGGGCTCACATATCACTGCAAGACATCATGCTTGTCTACTGTATGACAGTCAAAACAGAAGCCTGTGGAGCAGAGTTGCTTAACAGAAAGACAGACTTAAAAAACATTAGCTTGCAGAAGGAAAAAAGAAAGAAGAAAGGGGCTGAGTCAGGGGGTCAGAAAGAAAGAAGCAGATACTTGATCAAAGTAAATTTCAGCTGAAAAGTCCATCCATCATGTTGATGATACATTTAATTCATAGTGACAGTGTGTGGAGGGAAATGAGCTTTCAGTGAGTGAGGCTGTCATGTTTGACAATACACATTAAGTCTGATCTATCAGTTTGTAGTGAAAACTAGCCATTGTGGCCAATATAACAGCATGCCTGGAGCTGAAGAGTTGTTGCATTCGACAGGATAGTTTCTGGATAGTACTGCTTGTTTCTGGATAGTACTGCTTGTTTCTGGATAGTACCGCTTGTTTCTGGATAGTACTGCTTGTTTCTGGATAGTACTGCTTGTTTCTGGATAGTACCGCTTGTTTCTGGATAGTACTGCTTGTTTCTGGATAGTACTGCTTGTTTCTGGATAGTACTGCTTGTTTCTGGATAGTACTGCTTGTTTCTTGATAGTACTGCTTGATTCTGGATAGTACTGCTTGATTCTGGATAGTACGGCTTGATTCTGAATAGTACTGCTTGATCTCAGTCAGTGAGATTTTAATATTATGTTCATGAGCTATTCCTCGAGTAATGAAAGCATATTTTCTATAAGCTGAAGATGGCAGAATAGTGTGGTGCTAAACTATTAAACACTAGTTGACAGAAGACTTTACCAGGTAAAAAATAGTTTACATAACTAAGACTTCCACTATACATTTTTGGGATGGAGTTATATCATTTTTTTGTACCCAAATCTTTACAGACAGAAACACTGATACCAAAATATTTAATCTGCCTAGTTTATCGTCTTTACCTGTGAGACTCTGAAGACACAACCACAACACGGGCAGGGGCCGAGCGGCGCAGAACATCCTGTAGGCAATGAACAAGAAGGAAGTGACCTAGGTGGCAAATCTGGAAGGTGGACTCCAGGCCGTCTTCTGTCAAGCTCCAGGGCTGAGTGCACACCGCTGCATTACATATCAGAATGTGGATAGGTCTATGGGGGAAGATGGTAGAAAATAAAACATGTTTGATTGCTTATTGATTGCAAGTGAAAACAAAGAACTCACAGCTGCAAAAAGGGGGATTATCATATGGTATTAGACTAAAAAAAGAGCTAGGAGGGAGAAGAGAGAGGCTTGCATAGTCAGAAGCAGAAGCAGAGGGAGGAAATAGGGTGTCTTATTCCAGAGTGTGGTAGACGTTAGAGCTCTACAGAGACACAGCTTCAGTAATGCTGATATGATAAAGAGGTTTCCAGTGTAACTCCCCGTTGGTTCGACAGGTACTGTAGATACAGAATACAGCTGGCTGGAATCCAAGACCAACAACAAATTGAAAAGCAATCTCTAACCATTTCAACACACAAGGGTGGTGGAAGTAATGGGTGTTGATATAGGCTCTGTGTAAGTACTCTGAGTAACCAAACCCACTAACGCATTGACTTGAAAACAATGAGCACACACACACACACACACACACACACACACACACAATGCATGATACAAAAAGCAACAGACTTTATTCAGAGCCAGTAAAAAGCATATGTTTTAGCACACATCGACATGCAACATATTTCCATTCTTTCAGACTTCGTGTGGGTGAGTAGTACTTCCTGCTTGTATGCCTGTGAATGGAGATTGGTCAGGCTAGTGAGAGATCCTTGTCGGTGACAGCAACGCTCCAGCGAGCTCGAAACCACAGTAATACAGACGAACAATTCAAACACACCCCACCAATTTTTAATTTCTTCCATTAGAATTAATTATGAGGCCGAAGGCAATTTGTGTACCCTGTGTTTAAGACTGCCTACTGGATTAATTAAAAACTGGATGCTGGAAAATTAATGTGTGAATTGTTATGCCTTGCTATAATGAGCCATCCCATGCTATTACATAGGAGTGTACTGTACGATCACCTTCAGGCCTCCGAACACACAAGGTTCATTAAAGAGCATAAACCTAGTCACAAGTCAACTTAAAGAATGCCACCCTCAGCATTTTATCAACAAAGCACACTCTAGCTGTGAGATATTCAAATTTTCATTTAAAATATAATAAGGTTAGGAAGCATAACTTAGTTGCTTGGTACAGAAAAAATATCTGTAAATAAATTACCTTTGTGATGGCACTTTATGCGATAGAAATAAGTTATAATAAGTAGTTAGAAGATCTGACAACACCACAGAAGCTGTGATGTTATTTTTTCTTTGAAACTGCTCACAGCTTAAAAAACAGACAAAATACATGGTTGTTTTTGGCGCAGTGTTCCCCTGTCTAATAGAGTGTGAAGTACAGTAACATTGTGCTATATAAGACTAAACGCTTGGCTCTGTCCCCAGTGTAGCAGTTGGGCTGCACAATAATAGCACAGGCATGAACTCTTGACCTAACTTTTTAACCTTTCACTGTAGCTGTTGTTTTAAACTAATATTTACAGTTGTTACACCCCTTAAGATTAAAATTTAGTTTGTGTGCTTTGTTGGGATGTAAAACTGCAAAGCAAGAAGCCAGAAAAAAATTAACTGTGCCACTCAAAGTATATCAGATATTTGTGATAAAATACTCCAATAACCAACTTTTCTCTGGTCAGTAGAGCGATTTCCCCCACGCAGCTCACATGGGCCTCTGGTGAGTCTGCTTGTAATGTAAAAGGCCTGTTAATTCAACTGCCCACCAGTTAGTCCCTCTCTCATAAGCGCAGGTCTAATGAATGTCTTTAATAGGCCTATTGCCGCATACCACAGTCCCTCTCTCCACATTAGGACCTCACACAACACTGTGTGCACTGTGCAATCTCAGCGCTGGTCAAACGAGTGAGTTAACTACCAAACAGGGAGATATTGGTTTATATATTTACTTTAAATAACCCCCCTGGGTATGACCCCTGACCTCTATGATAATGTGGGCCAGCAGGAAAAGATTGCCTATGTGAGCTGGGCTTAGACTACTGGTCATTAACACTGGACTTTATTGGCAACTAGAAAACTGGCACCTACAACACACACACATATATATACATATATATAAATATGTGTATGTGTGTGTGTGTACACACCACTCATCCAGATCCATATTTAAACACTCACATAGAATCTGACAGCTGTACATACAACATAATAGTAAAAGGAAGACTAATGTGATGTAGTCTGTATGTATGTTTACAGGCCATGAATTACACACATATGCAAAGCATTTATGTAGCTTAAAAAAATAAATAAACAAAAAAAAAAAAAATCACAGGTGAAAGCAAATTGTATGTGTTAATCACTGACTGTTCAGTAGAAACTGTATTCAGGGCATCCTGTCAGTGCTGTCGTGCATCAATTGCATCCCAGTGAAACAGGACTGCGTTCAACAATATCAATATCCAGGTAATTTCATTTCAAAGGACAGGCAATTAAAGCAGAATTGGGGTCAATGGAACACAAAGCAGCGTGAAAGCCACTGACTAAAGCACTTAAAAGCAAGGGAGTGAGAAACGAGAGAAGGAAAAGAAAAAGACTCTGATTACATTTCACCTGTCAATGACAAGCTGCAGGAGCATTATTGTGCAAGTGTGTGTGTGTCTGTTTGTCTCCGTGTGTTTACAAAACACTACATGTTCACTTCTGCACACAGAATTATCTTTGTGTGCCCGTGCATGTATGCACATATATGTGCATGTTGTGTGTGTTATGCCTGCAGACATACATGCAGTAATAGAGTGGTGGTAGACTCAGACAGCTGCCCAGTGCCATTCACAGCTCAGAGCTCCCAGCCTCCACTCTGCTCTGTTCGCCTTCTGATGAGAATTAATGTACTCTGACGTCCCTTGGGACTCCCCCACTCCCCCCCAACACCACAGCTAATGAAGAAATACAACCTTGCCAAAATACTAAGGTAGCAAGAGAGAGCGACACAGACAGAGAAAGACTGAGAGACAACATGAGAGAGGGCAAAAGAAAGAGAAACTGTAACAGATAAACCATTTGCAAAAGAAGATATGTAAAAAAATGAGAAATTACAGAAACAGTGACGTTAAAGAGAAGTCAACATACAGTACTTCAGTGTCAATGGGACGAACCAATGCAAGAGACAGGGGAGAGCTATAGGACACAGAGTGAGGGAAGCCACTGTGAGGTTTGGCTGTGACCCAAGACACGTGTCCTGGATGGCCATACCCTGCCCCAGGGCTGCTACAGGCAATGACTGCCCTGCCTCTCCCCAAGGGGCTCCCCTGACACCAACACACACACACACACACTCCAATGCCTAGAGACCTACCGGTGGATGAGCAGTATGGATGACTTGACAGATTACATGACCCCAAAATAGCAACTGTGCGACCAGCCCCAAGATGTAAGACAAATGTCGTAAAAGCTGACCAACACAAAAAAAGTGCCATAAAATCTGTTCATCTGTTTGACCAATGTCAAGTAAATCGACACAAACACACAGACTGACTCCTGGGGCCTTGTCCATATGGTGTCCATCAGTAACAGGCTGGACATTCTTTAAATATGGTGTATGTGGGAAGAAATAGTGATGAATAAAGTGATTTCCTTACATGATGGGCTGCATTGCTATTAGTTATTTATTTCACTCCCTTTTCCTCTGAGTAAGCAGAATAACAAAGGCTTGGCAGTTGAATGATGGCTACTAAAGTTTAACCTGAACTGAGAGATATTGTCATGATTTGTTACTGGGGTGTTCTGCCACACAAACTATTTTAGGAACAGCTCCATCACCTCCAATGGAGAATTGCTTATCTTTTGAGAGTTGTATTTTATACATAAATTGATCCAAAACACAAGCTTAAAACAAAAACAGTACATTTCATAGAATATTGCTTTTCAGCCAAACGCACAAATGCAGCATTGCATTGAACAATTTCCCACTTTCAGAGCATCTACACTGATTTTCCACAAGGTTTTGCAGTTAAAGGTCAACTAAGGATTGACAGGAAGCAAATTTATAAATGGCAACAAAATAGAAAATGTTGAAGTAAGATTGTGACTACTAAAGTCTGTGTAAAAAATATATCAAGCATAGCAGAAAATACCACAAAGAGTAGAAGAACAACTTTAGAAATACTTACAGTTTCTTGGCTTTGAAAGCAGCTGCAAACTCTCTGACGCTTCGGAGAGAGGCTAGATCACACAACATTGCTTCTACCCTCGCTTTGTGCTGTTGAGAAAAAAAACAAACGTGTGATTGTAATAACCGACAGCAACAGAAAAAAAAAAATCAACACTAATTTTTATTGTTTTTGCCACAAAATGAAACATTCTTCACAAAGTGCATGTTCACATTGTGAAAACGCTAAACTGCATAACTGTCCATCATGGAAGAGAGATACCTCCTGCTGTTCTTCTTGATGTTTCAGTGTCTAAGTATGAAGGATGCTCTTAAGGCAAATTTGTGATTTGACTTGATTGAAGTGTTCGCACATGGTCACAGATCTGTCTAAAGACTAAGAACTCCATAGCTTTTAACTGTGTGGTCTCAGCATGTGTTTGTGTGTCTCTGTGCACTTCATCTGACGCCATATGTTGTGAGACAGCACGAGGATAGGAGAGGAGCAGAGAAAGATAAATGACTTAAGAAGTGAATGCATAGCTGCATTTACACACAGAGGAAGACAGGCTAAATATTCATCATCCTCTCCATCCCACTGTAGCATTCTGCTGCAGGGCAAAGGCCTCAGCAGACATGTATGCAGGCCTAAAGGAGCATATCGCTTTAATAACAGCATACAACCATGTTTTCTTGCCTGTGATAAAGCATGTCAACTCAGACTCTCTCCCCACTGCCTGTCTCTTCCAACTCAGGTCTTCCTCTACATCTTTATCAGCGTAGGTGCTCTCGACAGCCAACCCAGGTTCAATCTCCCCTCAACATACAGTACATGCTCATGCTGAACCCTGGTGTATAGTAGCACGAGAGCATGTAGCGTGAACTGAGGCGGTGTTGCATTCAGACTACCAGTCCATTAGACTCATCCCTCATGCTGAGGGGGTAAAACGAGTGAGATACTGAACCCAGGAATGCAAGCTGGGCTCTGGATTCAGTACAACCAGGTATTCCTGACGCTACCTCTCCCCTTCGTACCCACCATCCCTGAGGAATGCTGTCAACTCACATTACATGCCAGAAGAGCATTCAGCATTCTGCTCTCCATCCACCACTAGCACCGCTACTGCTGCTTCTCTCCTGTCCGCCACTGATCTAATCATCAGTCTGTGGACGTCATTTGGGAATGTCTTTCCTCTGAGTGTCTGTCTCTGTGGAGTTAAGTGTACATGACACTCACAGTAAGGATGGTCCACGGAGCAATGAGCACAAAGAAATCAACAAAGGGTTAAGAGTGCCTTCAGATGGAAATGTGATTCTCCAGGCATTTTACAGAAACCATAACTGCCCTAGGGTGTATTTTACATGCATATGCAGGCACACACACACACACACACACACACACAACAAATTCAGTGTTGTGACTCAAGGGTAAACCCATGCCATCACACCATTATCTATGCCTGAATTATTCTCTTGATGCTACTCTATACCATTATATGGATGCTATTACAAAGCATTAAAGGGCTGATTATGGCCATTATAGATATGATTACAGGGTACCTGCTTATATGATCTGCACACAGCAGTAATCACAGGTGAGAGGAGACAACTGTCTAATTTAATGACTTGTATGTGTGATATACATTTACATTACTAGCCTGGTTGCACAGTATGCACATGCAAATGCAAGTGAAGTAAAAGGAATATTTGGCCAAGTGGAAAAACTTTAAGACGTAGATTGTGAGAAAGAAAAAACTTTGTAAAGAGTTTGGAAATGCTCCTTTGTTCTTTTGAAATAGAGAAATGAGTTATACAATGAGAAAAGTGAGACATTACAGCTAAACAAGGTCAGAGCAGAGCCGTGTGAAAATTAACGGGTCAGTATAAGGCCTCCTCATCAGGGTAGCTCTCTATGCGTGTATGACCAGCAGAGAAGATGAGAGCAGGTGTCAGCTTGACGAACACATACACCCTTCTCTAGAGACAGGGGGAAAGGGGAAAGAGAGATGGAGTAATGGGAGACCACAGGGAGGATAGAGGGGGCTGAAGGGGGGCCACTGGAGCAAATCCAGCAGGGAGAAGGTGAGCAGCCTGCCTGCCCGCCTACCCTCCCCCTGCAGATTGAAGTCTTGCGAAGAAAATAAAGTTTATTGCCTGGAAAGAGGGGGGAAAAGCATGTAAAAAGCATTAAAGCGATGGAGGTGAACAATTAGACAGATGGCCAGGTTTTGGAAGGAGAAGAGGGGAAAAAAAGGTAGAAAAAGAGAGGTAGAACACACGGACGCAATAGTTCAGGGTTTTATGAGGAGCCTGACAACTCCTGGTCTCTTCAAGGGCGAAGGAAAAGTGAGAGGCAACGAAGCCTCTCTGGTTAACTCCAAAGTAATCGCTGAGTGTGCGAACACCACAGAGCTCAGCTCGGGATGACAGTGCATGCCGACCCCAGCTACACACAACCTATCGCTCAATCTACATGTAAAATGGCTAATTTTGAATGAAAGAGACATGTAAATACAGCTTCACAACTTGAGAACTAGGAACTGCAACACCTCTGTGTCCATCTTCATGACTGCACAACCATAGAAGAGCCGTATGTTTGAGAGCAGCATGATTATAACATGGGCATCAGATCCCTTATCCCTGCCACCACCTTCTGCCCCTACCTACAGCCATCAACTCAAGAGCACAGCTATTTGTTACATGACATTAAAGTGCGTCTGTCTGAGTTAAGGAAGCTGGCCACTGTAGAGGTTCCCCTCATCTCTCCTGGTGTTTTCCACGTGTGTTGGGGAATGACATGTGGTCATTGCTGTAGAGAAAGATAGAGACAGAGTAGGGGACGCAGGGGGAAGAGATCTAATATAATTATAACTGGGGGCCTTCCAATCCAATAAAATGAAAAGATATTAGATCAGGTGAGCCCCATCCTGCTCAATAAGACAGCGGACCACTCTACTGACTCTTAAAACTCACACATGTAGGCTTACGCATATACGTGCACACACAGGTACGCACACTCCGGTGACCCCTTTAATAGCACAGCAGCCACCCCTAATGGACGCAAGCAAGTGGAACCACCAAATAATACACTGTCTTAATGCACTAGGCTCAATCTCATCCCCCACTCCACTTATCCTTCTCAGCCTTCCCTCTCACACTTTAACCCCTGTTTCCATCTCCCATCACCTCATGCTGCTCCCTGACCACTTCAGCTCCCCTTATAGATCACCAATGCAGGGACAACACTTAGGAAATCAAAAGTACTCCTGATATACAAAACACTTAGCCTGCAGACCTCATTTAACACCTCAGGGGAAGGATTGGAAAAGAGTCAGAAAGGGGAAAAATGTTTAATGTAGCTTCTACTTACCTGATCACTATAAAGCAAGAACAATATTGCGTGACTGTATTTTTTACCAGCAGGTGCGGAGGTAAGGTGCTGTAATGGCGGTGAAAGTGAATGAGCAGGGGAGACACCATGTGAAAAGGGCACCTTATAAAAGCAATTAGAGAAATGACTTTGAGCCCCTCTTCTTGCTCTGTAGATTAGAACAGGCCTCGGAGGGAGGAACATAGAGGAGCTCAGATCTCTATGACCTTGTCCGCAACACACCACACTAAATTGGTCATCAGCTTTTAAGACTGCATTTTATCATAGATATATATTTTTAGCGAAAAGAAAAAGAGAAAGGGAAGGAGGAGGGAAACTGTGGAATGTGCTGGTCGTATATCATCCTGTCACAATTATGACATTTGTTCATAAATACCATCCAATCTCTTCTCCACCTGGCTAAGTCACATGTGCTTATGCACGCGCCACACACAAACAAAGAATTATAGACACACACCACGTGCAGTGAACGCACATGCACATTGCAAATAAAAGAAACAGACGCATCTGGCTGGATGCCCTACCACGGGTCTGAGAACTGACCTCCACACACAGACAAAGAGACAGAATACACACTTAGGCAACACACATTAAAGTACATAACACACGAATGAATGCATATGCTCCGCACATTACAAACACACACACAAACAAACAAATGCACATACACATCCACACACTCACTGACATGCACACACGCTGCAATTAATAGGGAGGCAGGTCTCTGGTGAGGAAGAGAAAGTGCCTGTTCAGCACATACAGGCAGAATATGCAATTTCCTCCAGTTAAGTCTGTATTAAATTGATTTCTTCTTTCTCTGACACGGACTGGGTTTTTCCCCCCTAATGAAAGCTTGATAATCTACAGGTTTTCCCTTTCCTGAAATCAAGTTACAAATCAAGCAATTGCAGGGGCAGATATAGGAAAGGTGAAGGAAGGACATGGGACGATTTTCCAGATGAGAAACATAGAGAATGAAGGACATACACGCTGATACGCTCAACACGAACATCAGGGGAACCTCATACATGGAGTAAAGGCCAGGTCTTGATTAAGTACTTGCTGACATTTTCATTCAGCAACATACTACTGCAGGGCCGTGTTAGTAAACACAGTATTAATGACTGTAATTAAAAATTGAAACACATTAATTAGTGGGCACTTCACACAATCAGTCTGTCACTCACACACAAACCTCACAAGAAGCTGTAGAGGCACTGAACATGTGTAGAAAAACACAAACGATGGAGAACTTAAAAGAAAAAAGAGAAAATAACACATTCGAGGATGGTTATTCAGGAGGTGGTAAAGTTTTTATTTCTCTTAACTCTGCTTCTGTTAACTTAGGCAAATGCATTAGTAACAATTATCAGCAATGTGTACTTTAAACAAAAAGTACTCATTATCCAGACAAAACGGTAGCGTTAGATGATTACATATATCATAGCATTGATAATGAACAGGCATTAACATGTAAGCAGATTTTTTATGTTATAGCTGGACAAGGTAAAGTGACTTTTACTACTTTATATAATGCTGTGTAATTTAATTTACAGTGTAGCAATGAATTATATTTATATGCTCATTACAGCTTTTCAAAACCTTTATCTGCAATGTAGCTTAACTTTAACTGTCATATAAATTTAGTGGAGTAAAAAGCACAGTATTTCCTTGTGATGTAGTGGATTAGAAGTACACAGCAGCACCAAATATCAATATTCACATTCTTTCAACCACTACATATATATTTAGTGAATGGAAAACATACAAACAAGCGTAAAATAAATACATTTTAACCTAATTAAATACTGATAACTGATATGATACCTTCCGCCTATTATTATACACCAAACCCTTTAAAATGTAAGAACAATTTGCACAATAGTGACATTATGCCCTTTTCTCTGCCTGTTATTGTCTACCTATTGAGAATTTCTTTACATTTTTGAAGGAAGACAGACAGGTCAGAGAGAGAAACATAAAGACAGAAAGAGGGAAAGAGAGTGTGAGAGGCCGAGACAGAGTGAGAGAGAAACAGAGATGGGAAATGAAAAGGACAGGGCGGTCATCATAATTGCAGAGTTTGCTTTTCGGATGCAGACAGACCAGGGCCATGGGGCCTGAGGCAGATATCAAATTCCACACAAACACACACACATACAAATTTACACATACACGCATATATACCAACACATACACAAACTATACCAGAGCCAGCCCATATGTGTTTTTTTCAATAAGGCAAAGAACAGATGATTTTTTAAAATATTTTGTGGTAATTTGTGTTTTATAAAGATAAAGTGGGAAATGAGATGGTGACACGCAGCTTTCAATTCTAACAATGTTATGTTATAAATGTGCTCTCAGTCTTTGTGTGTGTGTGTGTGTGTGTGTGTGTGTGTCTCTATTTCTGCCTCTACTTCACTTCTCCTCTTCTTCATCCAGTGCAAGGCCTGATCAGATTTACATTAAAAAGTGATGGAGATTTAAATAATGTGTCTATGTTCACAGAAAGACATCAGGAGATTTTCATCTTACTCTCCTCTTCCTCTCTGTCTCTTCTTCTCCATTTCCTCACCCTCTCCTGCTCCTATCTCCCCCTCATCTCACCCACTCCATCTCCGCCAGATTCGCAGACAGTGCATATTTTCCTGCATGTCTTCAGTGTAACCGATACCCCTAACAACCAGGATTTTAATGCGATCCATATCGCTCCCTAATATTTCAGATCTCAGAATAAGCACAGGCAATTACATATTTACACCCAGCTTATTTTGCAGTTCTGCATAGGGACTTTAGTGTCTGGATGAAAGGCACATGCAGACTTAGATGCTGATTATGTTGTGGTTAGATAACAATAAAGTCTGAGTAAAACTCCTGGACCCCGTGCACTTATAATGTATGGACAACTTTCTATTTGGGGGTGTCAGCAATAAAGCTCAACTCTCTCAAGTACAAAATAATGTGTTCTTTTCAAGTGCAGCAGTAATATGATTGCTTTATCTAAACCTGATAGTTTTACACTATTTAATTTCTCTTGAAAAACTTGTGCCTTGTATCATCTCTGTATCCAGAGGGCTAGTAAATGCACACATTTACACGTATGTACACTGTTGCAGTGAACACACATCACTTTACAGAGACGATAAATTAGACCCCTTTGATTTGGTTACCCAAGCCCATTTTGTATCAGCTTTATAAAAACATAAGCATAACATAATTGAATAAGAAAAGAATCTGGCAATTAAGAAACATGAAGGCCTTTGATGTGAGTAAGTGTATAATAGGTCTTTTGATGAGGGAGTGTTTTACACTCCGCAGGGTCTGGTATGCACTTTGATTAAAAGCGCTTTTGTTTGGCAATATTGTAAACTGCTTACTATTTTCTACTGTCACAATAGTTTAGCCTGGAAATACAAGACACTGTGTTTTTGTCTTTCTTTCTGTGATAAATGACCCTGTTTCCCCTGGAATTAAATCATCACAATGAGTTAGCATTACAGCAGGAGAAACATTAT
>OMLM01003396.1:38667-55245 GCA_900302695.1 Helostoma temminkii
ACTAACATTGCACTAAACCCTTATATTGTAGTATAAAATGGTCCTTGGTCTTCAATATAGCCCCTGGTTACTACATCAGCTGTTTACTTTAGAGCTGACAAGCATGTGGTCTATTTCTTACCCTTTTTCTTTTTGGTCTTGGAAAGGCAAAAAATAAATAGATAAATAACATGCCCCTCGCCTTATAACACCTTTACTACAGACTCACACACTCTTCACACTGCTTAGTGCGTGTAGAGAAATCCACCTGTCCACTCATAGAAAAAATAACCCAATCCATTATGACAGAAGTGGTGGGACAAAAAAGTCTTAGGCATCAAACTTCCTTCTCATGGCATCTTGCCATCAGCAGAATTAATCAGCTGAGCCCCTGTGGTCTACATATAGCGCTGTGACTGAGGGAGTTAGGGGTTGAAGGTCAAACTGTGTTTACTGGTTTACAGCAGGTTTTATTACAGTTATTTGATATATTTACCCAACCTGTTCACCTTCTAACCTGCCTTTATATAGAGCTGGTTATCTAAAAGTTGTTCAGTAAAGCCATACCAACACACACACACGTTTATTTCTCAACTGGAACACGTGAAGTAATATTGCCCTGCGGCCCCCCAAACAGGTCCAGACCCTAATAAAGGCTTTACACTATAAACGAAACACAGTAAGGCAGCTCCAACACCTCTGAGGCTCCCTCAACATACACACAAACAGACACACAAGGGCTGTGCCTGGTCACAGGTCAGGAAAGCCTGTAGCTCTCTGCAGTGCAAGGCAGCAAAGCCACTTGAACCTGTAATATGCTCCTCTCTCCCCTGGTGCCACTTGTTGGGGTTTTAGTACAGGGGAAATTACACCTGCTCTCCAGCCTGAGACCAGCAATGACACACAAAGATGACTGAAACTGGGAATCACACACCCACAAACGCACAGAAACACGAACACAGAGGAAAACCTTCGAAGAAATGAAAATAGGCATTCATACAACAGCTATATAAGAAGGAGTACACGTGTGGGTGTGAATGTGTGATGTTGCATTTATATCCCAGCATCAGCGATGGACAAAACATTTTATGGGAGTGCTTCACACACCATTAATACACTGGTACCTTTTTAAAGGTATGAGCTGCTCAAATAGCAATAACACAACCTGCTCCTCATCCATCAGGTAACTCAGCTCAATGGATTAAAAGAATATAGAATATCCAAACACAGTAATATATTGTAAAATATTACACTGTAAACAAAAGAGAAGATCCCATGAACTACACCTGTATATGATTAGGATATATCAGTCTGCTAATACTGTTCTGTAGGTCTAATCGTGTGCAAATGTGTAGGTTTCATCACTGGTTAGTTAGAGACGCTGTTTCATCACCGCAGTGTTCAGCCAAAATGAACACAACACCTACTCTACTCTGCAAGTCAAATGTGAGCTGAGAGATAATCGTTGATATGGGGCAGGAGAGAATGAAACTAATAAAAAGGCAGTGTATCAAAGTATCACAGTTAAGCATTAGTCACGTGAGGGCAACTATGCCACAACTCTGGTGTTCTCTAAATGAATCCCCCTCGTCCCATGCTTGATTTATGGACCTGTAAAAACACACGTTGTTTTTAATCTACTGCTGCCTGAATCTGCCTCTCTAATGAAAAGTGGATCTGTGTGTGTACGTCTGTCTGTGCATGTGCCAGGCTGTGCCTGTGTGTGAATGTGCGCGTGTTTGTCTGATAATGATGTATGGGCTGAGGTCTGATTCTTTGAGCATGAATTTTCTCTCTGATAAATATGCATTCAGTTACACAGACTGATTAAGCTGTAAACCAGTGTTAACTCTGTGTCAGAGCACATACAAACACATTCACAGATGAGCACAAACACTCTCCCACACGCACATACATGCACACAAGATCCTAGAGAATAATGATAGGTCTGCCTGGGGCAGGATTTGTTTGGATGCCTGGAGCAGTTCACTGATATCAATTCTACGAGATCTGACTGCTAGGGATATCTTATAAACACAAGATGCAGCAAACTTGCATTTTAATTTATTAATACAATTAAGCAAAGAAGAAATAGTACATGGTAACTTGGTAGATGCATAAAAACAATTAAAGACTGTCAAGTGTCATTGCTTTTGTTATACCCTTTCTATCATACAGGTCAGTCAAAATTTCCAACTTTTTTTATAAATGTTGATTAGTCTGACATTGACATTTGTGACTTACACTGTTGTAATGGCCGGACATGGCAGCTGTTGACTTGTTGTGACGCATTTGTCTGTTCATTAGCAGACAATCTATGTGTCTTTCCCAACAAACACAAACTGACAACAAGCAAATCACACTAGTTGTCCTCTCTCTCTCTCCATTTTTTTTATATGTGAAGCCCAATCAGACATGTAGGGCACCACCCAGATGCATGCATATCATGTCTGAATACAAACTTTGTGGGTTATGGAAAAATGATGAGAGACAGCATCAGACAATTTAAACTCACAGAGACATCAAACAGAATTACATCTAATTAGTCTATTGCATCTCTTATGAACTTTATCAGGGGATCTTTGAGCCTGTGTTAATTTCAAACTAAGCTAAAGATGCTAAAAGAGCTCGGGGTGATATTAGATAAATGTTATAGCCAGTTGCCAGATGGTTCCTGTACTCATCACTACTGTGTTTTCTTGTTTGGCAGACATTTAGGCTGCAGCTTATTACAACTGACTCATCTCCTGATTTAAAACATTACAGTGTGTGCTGGACTTGTCTCTCTGTGGTCAGCACTTCTCAGACTTCAATAAAAACATTCTCTGCTGGCAGAGAGAGAAAGAGTGAAAGAGATCCAAGCAACCTCTCACCTCTCTCACCATAAGAAGCGCTCGTCCCAGGGCTATGAGCCCTCCTTCAGAGGAGAGAGTGAAAGAGTGAAGGATGAGAGTCTGTCAAGTTCAAACAACAAAGAGGTGCTGCCTTACACATCCTTCCTCAACCTGTCCCCTTCAGTGGCAGTGACATCATTTAAATCATTTAAATCCTCCCCAACATGACCTTTGGCAAGTGACCCGTCATTCTAACGCTCACACCTCCATGTGAGACGGCTGCTGAAATGCTTATTTAGCAGAAAATACCACCCGGCTAACTATGTGATTTATTCAAAATTATTCCTCCACGGTGCTCCTTCACACAGAGCATTTGCCCATACTTCACCATGGTCCAGGCAATTAGGAGCAGGCCACACCTCTTCAGGAGACAGAGCACCTGGCTACAGCAGACAGACAGAAGGAGGAGGAGAGCTGAGTGGCACACAGCTTTTCACGATGGGCTGGAATAACTAAGCAGGGCAGTGAGAGAGAGTAAGAGAGTGAGGAATGCAAGCCAGGCACTTTAGGATTCATTTAGGTTCCCCATCTCCCTGGTCACTTTATTAGCAGTCTGGGAAGAGTGATGCATGTCCCAAAGCTATGCAAAATGCATAATCAAGCATTTAAATACACACCACGTGGATGGGTATGTGTAATGTGCATGTGCATGCACATGCACGAACATGTGCATGGATGAATGTAATGCTGTACTTGTGGAGTGTCTTACACAGATGCACAATCATACTCACACACGCACACACACAAAATGCTTACTACTGTAAAACCTCAAGGTATTCAACTCTTACACTTTTATACTACATACACTTAATACTGCACAAAGCCTCCTTTAGTATTCCCACTAGCAACATTTTAACAGTCACCTGTGTAATGTAAAGAAATCCTGAGTGGTACATTACAGAAAACCTTATTATAGTTCCAGAGTTCCTTTGTATGGTTGCTTGTTGGAGGAATCAGAGCTGGATAAATCTGTGGAAAAAGGGGGTTTCCTCCTCAAAATTACATATCACAATTCCACTATATTTCCATCCATCCCCTAAAGCTGATGTAGAGCATAGTTGGGAACATGGGACCTCCACATTCCCAGTTTACAGAGTCAAAGCAGACAGGAAACAAACAAATAAATAAAAAAATGAAATGGAGACATGAATGCACACAACTAATATGCAAGGAAACAGAGCGATTTGCAGAATGTACCATTTTAGAAAATTAGAGAAAGCCACCTTTTCCTTGGTGATGCAGTGAATACACCTGAGAATAGAGAAGAGGAGTAGCAGTGAAGGGGGAGGAAGAGTGGGTATAATATTGGCAAAGATTGGGAACAATCTGAAAAGGATTTCTAGAGCTGCTTAAGTACAACTTCAGCATCACCAAAAATAATCTTCACTAGATTTATGTGAGATTTAACTGTGGTGTGTCAGCAAAGACTCATGCAAAACTATATATTTGTCTATGTTTATTAATGAACAGAAGTGCAGATCCTAAATTACTATAAATACAGTGGGTCTGTTTTAGTAAAGCAATTGAAAAAGTGCTGTTCAGCTTCAGTATTTGTTGTGGTATTGTTCTTAAGAAGGAAAATATGTGCTTACATGATGTTATAACATTTAAGTTGTCATGAAATCACGTTAGGAAAAATAAGCTCAAACTCAAAAACTGCAGGACAGTATAATAAAACTGAATTTGCAACTAAAAAACTGAAGTAAGATCTACTGGTCTCTCTGGCAGCAGAGAACAGTGTTACCGACCTGTTCAATGACCTGGGAAATGGACTGCAATTTCTTTAATCATTTTAGGAGAGAAAAAAAACCACAAAAGTGGTACAAAATATAAGGGTGATCGGTGGGGGACAGAAGTCTTATTAGGCCTTTCAGAAAGATTAAAAAAAATGAAAAATAAGAGGAAGTGAGCAAGGGAAGAGAAGGGAAGAGTGACTAAAAGAGCAGTTTCCTGAGGCCCTGGAGGGGCCGCAACTGACCAGGTCAGCATTTCACATGTGTCACTTCCTGTTGGCCCCAGCTAGAGGAGCATGGCATGGCATGGTGGCCAGCGGGGGCACAGAGCCTGTCAGACTGACAGAGGAGGTTATGCACTGGGCAAACAGACGAACACAGGCACGCATGCATCAAGACAAACACAAACACACACAAACACTTTGTATTTTTACACAAATTTAGGTTAAATGCAGAGTGAGGCTGACGTAGAAAGGGGCCTGAATGCATGAGCATATCGTAATGAACACAAGTCAGGCAGTCAAGTAGTTTTCTAGAAGAAATACGGGACTTCTCCAGAGCTTTGTTACCTCATTCTGCTGTTTATAGGACATAATACATAAACATCTAATATTTTCATTACGAATCCTACACTATGAAAAATAAAAGCCAGGGTGATATTGAAAAGCTAGAAGGAACAGGGACACAACTTATTGCACCGATATGTGCAAAATGAGACTGCTTTCTCTCTGTCTATCTTTCATAACCTCTACCTCCAGAGTAAGTGGAAGGCAGAGAGTATGAGCGTATTCTTTGTCTGATTTTCCTATTTAGCAGAGGAACTGTCTGTCTGCCTGTTTGAGTGACCACAGCTTATCAGCTCTCAGTCCGCCTGTCTCGCTCTGCTTCTCTGGCCTGTGGTAATGTTGCTGTTTGACATTGCAAACAGCAGGCTTTTTTCTCCCAACAGCCTCAGTGGACACTGAGCTTTAGCCTAATTGGTTCCAGAGCAGGCCCTGACAGAACTCTCCTCAGCGGCACACAGCCATATTAATACCCCCCTGCCGCGCGCACACACACGCACACGCGCACACGCGCACACGCGCACACACACGCACACACACACGCATACACACCAAAAACAAGCACAGCAATCAGCGACTAGCTCACTAATTAACGCCTTTACAAAGCATCTCATTAGCATGTGTTGTAGAAGGGGGCAGTGGGGGAAACAAGCATTTTGGTTTAAAAAAAAAAAAAATGAAATTACAAAACAAGACCATGGCACATGGTGTGTGTGTGTGTGTTGTATTCAGGGGCCAAGGGCCTTGGTTAGCCCACCAAATATTAAGCTATATCTCAGGGGAGTCCATTACAGCTCTCTGAGGGACACAGCGGAGTCAAAGATAAGCAGAATTTTACAGGCAATCAGGAAAAATAAATCTCTTGTACGCAGGCAACACTTTGGTTGTTAACCACCAACTTAACCTGCTTGTACTGTGAGCGGAATAGACGATGATAATGTGGGTAAGGGGTTGTGGGAAAATAGCTTGTAGTTAGTGTGGGGCAGAGGCCAAGAGTTGCACGGTAGCACTCCCTGAAGGACTCTCATAATAACAGAATGCAAATGTAGGATAATACAGAACATTGTTAGTGTACATGAACGAAAACTAAATCTATCGAGCTTGGCTCTTTTTGAAACATAACGTGTGTTACAGAACTCTGCATTTTCATTTTGTCTATCTGTCTTCTCATCTCCTTCTGCTCCCCCTCGACCCTCTCAGCACAAATCTGCTTCTTAATTCCCTCCTGCTTTTTACTGTGGCTTCATCATAGCCTGTAAAAACAGCACTCTCTGAACCCTATAAAGACAACCAGCATCAGGCTTATTGTAAAACACAATCATAAGGTAATTGTTTATCCCCTGTCTGCCACTCTAAACTCCCCTAATGAGCCTCCTGGAGGGGTTTCACCACAGCTCAAATAGTGGAAGAGAAAACAACACATTCTGCAAAGATTAGACCTGCGCTGGACATGCAGCTAAAGTCCCATCATGAAAACAGTGTGTAGCATAAACACAGCATGAAACTAATTTGATGTTAAAATGTCAGCAAAAACACAAACAAGCTCTAAAATCTCTGAAGGACCAAAAAGCTCTATAACGTCAGTCATTAATGAGTGAACAGTTAAATGTGCTAAATTTAGAAACAAATATTTTGATATTAGTTAAAGAACAAGTACAGAGGGGAATTTCTTCCTGGAATCATGGCTGAAGTGTATTGTTCTGTTTACACTGTAGCAGTTCCTGGAAGAGCACAATATGACTGGATGATAAGGATAGGACCTCTGACCCTGCTCTTCCTAACAAGCCAGTGGCTGTTTTGACCTGCTCATTATCAATCTGTGACTCCACTGTCTACACTCAAAACTACACTGGACCACTGCGCATTGAATGAGCCATCACTCTCCTCAGAATGACATCGCTAGTCCACACAACCAGAGACACACACACACAGAGTTAAAGAAAGAGAGAGTAATAGTAAGCAGGTAGTTAGAGGTCAAAGGTCCTGTGTGATCGGGACAGCAGTTCCACTCTTGGCAGCCACAACGGAAGACTGAGAGGGACCTGGAAGTAGATATGGTGACCTTTTGTACAGAGGACCCCAAAATATACGCTCTTATCAAAATGACCTTAACGTAAGAGCATGGGAAGGCAAGCAGAACCCATCCATCATCTTAAAGATTAATCCCTCTCTCTATTCTTCTCTTGAATCTATTAATAATGTCGCCAGAGGGGAAAATGTGCAGCAAAGATTTATTCTGATATTGTGACTTTTATTCATTAGCCTATAAGAGGGGGATTCCTCAGGAAGGAAATATGAAGTGATCTAAGAGAATGCTAATTCACTACTCTTGCTCTGTTTGAACTATGCAGAACTCTATTAACTCAATCACTAAATTTGCTGACAAGCTACACATGCCACATGCCAGCTGTACCACAAATAGAGAAGATTATCATTTGCACTGCGTAGGTAACCAATCATTTAATCTTTTAAAGTAAATCTCTATAGTTTCCATTTGGTAATTCACAAACATTTAACAATATCTTGGATGATTCTGTGGCAGGTGCGAAGCTTGAAAATCAATTTGACAAAAAAAAAACAACTGATGCTTGGATCAGAGCTTTTCCTCACTCATTTACACAAAGCACCTACATTAATAGATCTGTACACTGGATTTCACACTGTGGAGCAACACTGACAGCCCCAGGGGCATACTTCAATTAGAGACTTGGGTGAGTTTAAACACTGCAGATCTACTCCCGCTCAAAGGCATTTGTCTCCCTCTCTTTTCCTCCCTCTCAGCCTCTCTCTCCGTATCTGCGCTGAGCACTCACTCTCCTTCTTCAAGTCCTACTCTCTGTAATCAACCCAGTGCTAATGGCTTATTCTTTCTGCTCCAGCACCCACATTTCACTTGTTTATTTTCCCACGCTCGTAAATCTGGGGACGCGTCACAAGCGCTGCGATATTAGAGCAATAATCTCAGGTAATTATCAGATGCCCTCTCTCACTTTTTCTCCCTCCCTTCCTGTGACACCGAGACACACATAAAGAGGTTTCTTCGCCTTCCCTGGGAAATGTGAAGGCAGTTTCTGAGAACCTAAACATGAAAACTTAAAATATTTACAGTTTGGACACAAGAGAATTTTGGATCTTTCATTTAATGTCACTGAAATGTAAATAAATATAACATTATCAGAACAAGTCGAGTGATTTTTAATAGCCCCATATCACAAGTGTATCTCATATAGTTATGTTTTCTGCACAACACACACATAACTTGGACAAAAGTAGTCGAGGGTATATAGAAATATTTCTTCTGGAATGCATAAACATACATCTTCTGTCTTTCTGGCCTATGTTTCTTTTCCTGAGGTTTCTTCCAATTCCTGTTGAACTTTTTTTTTTTCTTCTCATTCAAAGTAAGAGTTTAGGGTGCAATTACTGTGGCACTGCCTCATTTAGGCAAATGTATGACAGATGATTTTGTGGGCGACTGAATTGCATTGTTATGTTGTGTTATTAATTTATATACTTCAAGTACTGTATGTACTGTATTTTTATTTTTATTCTCAGATTGCTTTTGCCAAAGTCTTGATCTCAGTGTATTTATATATGCCATAAAATATAATTTGACACAAATATTACACATAGTATTTTAGAGATTTATAAGATTCTGTGTGTTTAATGCCATCAAATCCCCCCAAAAAGACCAAAACCAACTTGGACATTAGTCCATCTATCAATATTCTCTGAGCTTCCTACACTGTGTGTGACTCTTAGCCCCAAGCCCACTGTACATCTTTTTTTTTTTTTTCGAGGCTACAGCAACTGTTTAAAGAGCTGGTCTTTAGCAAACATAATTTAAGCAGGGGTTAATAGTGCATTTTTTGGAGACTATTTTCAATCTCAGACACTCAATGCACATTTGATATGCTAATGACAGAATGGTTTTCAATATGGGATTCATTTAAAAGCAATGTGTAGTAAAGAAACAGAGAGGGCTATTCATGTGTTTTAATGGTTTAAAACAATAACTGAGGTCATTAGTTCAATTTTTGTTTTGTGCTTTTCTTTTCCTTCTTGTTGTCAATTGTTGGCAAATATACCGTAAAATATCAGCTGACTTATCTTTTCTGCCTTTCTGGAAAACATGTAAGGGTTCTTAAAGGTTCTGACACTTACCCACTCCTGCTGTATGAGGCTCACTGCCTTGCCCGCACGGGACAGATTTCGACACGCCAGGATTACATGAGCACCATGAAGAGCAAAAGTCCTGGCTGTCTCAAAGCCTGAGACATGAAGAGGGAGACACAGAGACAGAGCGATGGACAAAGACAGGGAAAAAATTTAATAAAGTGAGCAATGCTTCAAAGATTTTTTTTTCTGAAGATAACTTTGATTCTAAGGGGTTGAATCTGATGGGCTGATGGTGGGGGTTGGGGGTAAATGTTAAAATCCCTACCAATTTTCCATATAATTTCTTTCATTGAGTAACCCAGTGGTCTAGTGAGGGAGTTAATCATTTCTCTCTGAAGTGATGAAACTGATTGAATTACTGTGGTTCAAGTCTTCTTCCACTCATCACTCAGATAAAGTTTTGGATGTGACCGCCGATTCTCACGAAGGTACCACTGCTCATATTAGAGGAAGGGAGGTCGATTGCTAATTATGTTGGTAATTATACAGTGATGGCAGTAATTATGAAAACATGGCTCATAATAGAGCAAGTTAAATGAACAATCGGACAGACATGACATTCAAGCTGAACCTCGGTGTGATATTTCTGAACATCAAAGGGCCTCTGATAAGGACGTTTCACTCATGAAACGAGGTCCGCAGATACGCACAGAATTTATCAGTCCAAGACTACTTCATTGCTCCATCCAAATCATACAGTCATGATAAAACTGACAAAAACTGAAGATAGACGGAGAGAAGTTCATTTCTAAATTACAAGTCTAAATGGGTCATTTCAACCCGTAGGTTGAATTAATTTATGTGATTAATATTTTTCCTTCACAGTATTTTTATTTCATTTGACATTTACTATCCTTCAAAGTGTTGTGGAGAAGTTCAACAGAACAGCACAGCATCACAGTTTTCAGTCGTACCTTCAAATACAAGCTACAGTCAAATACGCTAGACCCATTCACAGTCTGAGTGTCCTGACTGACAAACTGCCACGCACAATAATTGATTGTGGCAAAGAAGGTAGAGCAGCAGGCAGAGTGTATCAGAGGGTGGATTAATGTGAACTGTAATTAGATTATATGTCTTAATCTGATTTTCATTAAGAGCAAAACTGGGAGGCCTAATTGTGAGGAGAGTGTTAAGGACTAATATCTATTAAAACTCAAAATTGGAGTAGGATTGGAAGCCCTTTCTGACAAGTGAAGCATGGAATTAAATTATATGACACCTTATTAGGTGTAATGGAGGGGACTGTGGCTGTGAGCAGAGATCATTTCACAGGAAATGGAAATGAAAATAAAAACAACGTGACAGAAAAAATTAGCCATGTGACTCTGGGAGTAAATACTTTGAATTTGAAGGTGGGAATGGCTTTAGGAAGCAAATGTCATAACTTCTCAAAATGAACAAATTTTCGCCATGGTATTCAAGCTAAAGCATATTCAAAATTTGTCCAACAGAGTATAAACCTAGATTTGCAAATTATAAAAAAAAAAGTATTCCAAACATGCCATTATTCAAAATTTTTTTTAAGTCTTTATAAATTAGACGAGAGTACTGACTTCTGGTAAACAACAACACCTCACACTCACTTGTTGTGTGTACAAGCCATGAAAGTGAAATTAATCGACACCAGTGTTTTCCATAATGGAGAACAAATTAGAATATGGCAGCAACAAGAGCAGCAGCACCGGAGCCATGTATTTCCAATGACAAATAACAAGGGCTTGACATTAATTGTGAAATAACGAGAGTAGCGTTGCTGTAACAGAGACTCCCCACCCTCTCACCCATGTTGCTGGTGAAGAGGGCCGCAGTGAAATTAGTTCCTGGTCAGGTATACAACACAGGGAGCCTGTTTCAGCATCGTACGCTGATGGCGAAACATGACGAGAGGTCAGACGAAGTTGAGTTCTGTTTTGTTTTTTTGGTCTGGTGCATCGACAGACGCCATGAATTGCTTTACAATGCACAGGAGGGCTGACTGTTATGCTGACTGTTATCCTAGCCTTTAGTCTAATCAGATAACAACGTGGCAACCATGAAGGCATGAGAAGAAGAGTTCATGCATGCTTGTTCAATCTGAACATTCACAATGTAACAAAAATACAATAAATGGCTCCGCTATTGTTGAGAATTTGCCTTACTGTAATATATAAAATGCATAAAAATTGTGTAAAATGTCCATTAAGCAGTGAATGCTCTTCATGGTACATTAGGATCCTGGCCGTACTGATATCCCCCAATAATGAGTGTGATTTAGTGATTTCACGCTTTGTTTGTCCTCCCTGGCCCGCCGCCCCACTCTGGATCCCCCTTGTACACAGGTGTATTGGCTCAATGTAATGAGATCATTACCAGCCTCGTCAGTAAACCTGTTTATTTGGCAAACGGAGCTGCCTGCTCCTGCTCTCTCTTGATCCGCATCCAAAGAGGCATTTAACTAAAATAAGCTCCACAGTACAATTGGGCGAACAGAAGTCAATTCAGATCATTACAAGACCTGTGGGCAAACTTGCAGAGTTCCCACAATTCTTAGGAGATAAAAAAAAAAAAAAAAAACAACACAGAACATGAACACATTAAATATCACTTCACTCAATCAATTAAATGGCATTCTTAACTGTTTTGGACAACATAAGAGTTAGTTAGTTATTTTTTAAATGTTTGTCAAATAACAAATATATTTGAAGCAATTAATAAATATGATACATACAGCATGTGACTGTTAATTATGCTGTTTAACTCTGTGTTTCTGGCTAATTTCATTTGGTGCAGTCAGTTTGAATTATTCCTAAAAATCATAAGGCCTTTTAATTGTTTATAAATGAGCAGATTTAATAAATGTGATGAAACTGCAGTCACCAATTCCATGCTTTTAAAGCAAGATCCCATGTTATTCCTTCTTAAATCAATGTCAAAAATGACTCCATATATACTATGTAACACACTAAAATTACTGGCATTTGACTGGAGTATCTGATTTTTTAGGGTTAAATTTGTGCTGTCAACTTATTATGAGTTTGACAGTAGAGACGTAACAGGAAGAACAGGAAACAGGGGGAGACAGAAAATGGTGGTGAGTGACCAGTTTTGTGTCCTCTCTAACCTGTCATGTCATCAGCAAATGATGATAATGATGATTCACAAGTCTTATTTTATTACTGATTAATCTGAAGAATAGTTTTTAAATGAACCATTTAATGTAATTTAATTTCATCTGTGAAATGTCAAAAAAGTAATGACTTCATATGTATTTAGTTTAGAATGACGCAAAACAATAAAAAGCAGAGGGTTTTTTTTACATCGAAGAAGGCAAAACAATGGATTGATTTGGAAAAATAATGTTATACTGTTACTTTGTTATTTATTTGATCATTTGTTACAGGTTTGTTTTCTGTCAATATACTAATCAATTAATCAACTAGCTGTTTCAGTTCTAGTCAAAACATCAATTTAAAGCTCACTTGAGTGTCTTTTATTTAGAAAGTAGTAAATAAGTGAACAGTGGTGTGATTTCAGACACAGCCCAACTACTGATGGTTTCAGAGATGAGCTCACCTGTTCCTACTGCTGCTGTGTATTTCTTGTCCCAAGAAGTGAGAAATGGCACAACCCCCCCCACACTTTCTGACTTTTAAAATCCCCTCTAATTCCCATTCCATTAGTCCAAGAGGAGGGAGATGTCACCCCAAAAGTGGGATGTATGGTTAGTAATTACAGCCCAAGGTTGAGCTGTTCCAGGCGAGAGCACTGGAGTGGTTCTATTACCCCTCCCTGTCCCCTTCTGCCTCTCTGCCTCCTTCCTACCCCACACCCTCTCCCCCACTGCTGTCTCACCATCCATGCAGCCGTATCTAGTACCCACCCACCCCACCTCTCTTCCTCTGACCCTCTGTGCAACCTCCAACTCCCTACACAATCTCTCATCATGGCCTCACACGACACTGGTCACCGAGGCTCCTCCTGCAGCCAGCTCTACCTCTCTACTTCGGACTCAGATGTCTGCAAACTTGATAAACACAAATCACACACATGCACAAGGATCTCCTGAGCATTGAGGCTATTTTCATCACTGTCATCAAAATCCCCCCATCATGCAACTTTGATCCCCTCATCATCCGCAGACTGTAAACTCGATAGGTCTATAAACTACTTGACTACACATAATAACCCAGTACCCTTTCATTTTATTTTACCTACAGCCTTTAAGCACATATATGTATTCCATCCTCTCTCTCTAACCACTTCAGTTCTATTATATTAGAGCTGTAATCATTATTGAACCCTTCTGGCCTGCAGCATAATACACTTTGCATGTTACACCAGTTTGGGTCTGGATAGCAAATTTCATCCAAGGTTAATAAAGTTGAATAATTTGACTAACCAACCATAACTGGTTCTCATTACGTAGCCAATAAACACATTCATCAAAGAGGACGTGAAATGCCCGTTGAAAAAAATGAAACTCTCCTTCGATTTCCTTTGTGGCTCAGTTCACAAGCTGACAGAGGAGACAGAGCAGGACACTGGCTAGCCGTTCCCCTAGCAGACACACACACACACACACACACACACAACGCTATCAGACCTCTGAATATAAACACAGATGCACTCTGGATGTCATCTAAACCACACACAGCCACTAAGAGATGCTCAGAGACACAGGCACCACATGCCACCCTCACCAGGAACATCTTTTTATCCATCTAATTCCTCCAACTATGAATAATGCATTTCCTTCCTTACTGAGGCTTGGGTTTAACGCATCACTGCACGGGTCTTTAAGGGGGTCCTTATTCATAAACAGTAGTGCAGTAAATACCAGAGCTTTGCAGCCAATTTAATGGCAGTTATGCTTAACAAATCTGCTTCAATCTAATGATCAGCCACAAAGCTAGGCTATGGGTTTAATCTCCACACAGAGGCTCGCTCAGTTCTGCAACTCACTGAGTATGCTTAGGGATCTCTCCATCCAGAGAGCGCTGAGCACCGGCCTGACACTTAATCCTCCCAACACAACACAACACTGGGATCAACACAAACACAGAGCAATGTAATTTCTTCATGAATAAGAATAACATTCAAAGTCCTAAGACACTGCAGAGACAATGCATAGAGATACTAAAACATTAAGAAGCGCTCCTTTCCAAATCCTTGCTATTCCCATCTGGACTGGACTGAGTCTTTTCTGCTTCTCATTTCAGCATTGACCCTGCACCTAAACAACAATACAGTGTACAATTCGGTACATCCATTTAAACTGGATAGAGCTATGAGACAATAGGTATATCTCTACAATCAGTAAAGAAGGCCCAAAAAGTTCACATAAAGTTTGGAACATATCCACTTTAAAAATTATCAACACTGTACATGTAGAACGATATTCTTTTGTTACTGATATTATATACTGATATTACTAAACACAATATGACATCACAACTTTTGAGAGCCAGTGTAAAAATATAACGCTTTTGGTCAGATTATCCAAAAACATGTTTATTATTTCAGGCATACTAAACTAGAATTAAAATAGCACATTAAGACAGTTGGATATACCTGCCTGAATGTTGTATTTCAGCAGGACAGAGGGTCAATGTGTTATTTCTGACCGCTATTAAACCTACGTGGTGCTGACAACATGGCACCTGCTGTAACAGCCTGGGAAACTAATGCTGCTCCGCAGGACACATATATGTAGTTACATACAGTTCCCAAAAGAGCTGTCACAGAGCAAAGATTACTGCATGTGCAAAGAGAGCACAATATAAAAATAGTCTTGCAGCAAAAGAAAATATTTCAGGAAATGGCTTGCACTAGATTTAAGATTATTGTGGAGATTTAAACTTTTAGAAGCAATATTGTGCACTCTTTCTATATTGTACCTCTTAACCCAATGGGAGCCAGAGGTTTCACAACAATGGCTCTTTAAGGACTTTGGTTCCATGGACCCCTGGCCAGTAAATAACCTGAGAGTTAGTTGATAGGAGGGGAATTAGAGCCAGAGCAGGAGTGTGTAATGGGGATGGATAGGAGGCTGTGGGTCAAAGCCGCTTAGGAATCAATGAGGTACAGGTGTACAACCACAGGTCTCTACGAGTGAGAAAACCTTTAAAGAAAAGGGGAAGAGAGTAAGAGAAGGAAAAATAGGGGGAAAACAAACTGAGATCATTCATTTCCATTATCACAATTAAAAACACCATTCAGGTGGGTACTGGTTTTTAATTTACAAAAGAAAGCAGAGAGAGGAAGACTAATGTTGTGAACCAAGCACAGTGATCACATCAGCAAGACAAACTGCATTACTGTGTCGCCTCCAAGCACTGCTGCAATGGACCTTTAAGGCTGGTCACAAAACCAGAGAGTATGACATTTCATGCATAAATAAACTCATATATGTGCTTTTCATGTTCGTGTGCATTAAGAACTAAATTAAAGACTAGACATGTAAATTTGCTAATTAAATAATATCCCAGCATTACTAGTAAAAATGTCACATTAACTGAGGAGGAAATAGGCACTGAGGAAAATGGAAATAGCCTTGACACTTGGATTAAAACACTATTGATACCATTAAAATGCTAAGTGGGTCCAACCAACTCAAATAACCACATTTCACTGGAGGAATGTCAAAGGAACACAGGAGTAGTGGCAATTACTATTAGAATACGTTTAATTATGACTGATGCATATTTAATATGTAGTAGAGAAAACAAAGATTATGTTAATTTGGGTTTATTAAGTATTCACATACAAAAGATATGTGCTGCTATTTGATGCATTCTTGTGAGAAAAGCTGCTATTTTCAAATTATCACATTTTCATTTACTAAATACATCAAAACAAATACTAAATGTGTGTAAACTGTTTTTATTATATAGTTTTTAAGGCAAAAACTGGCACGTGTGTATCAGTCATTTTGAGAACATTTAAAACAACATCATGGACCTCCTGTGCCCTCTTGTGGTGAAATCTATTTAGCTTTTTTCTACTTTCACCCATACATGCAATGGTGCTGGAAAGTTTGTCAACCCTTTATAAATATATTTTATATTTCTGCATAAATATAAACCAAAATGCGATTTTCCCACAAATGCTAAAACTAGATACAGATTGACTAAACAAATGAGCCAATAAACACCCTTTACACAGAAATTTTTGCTGTAGAAAATTTGCAAATCTTAAATATTTTTGTGTCGCAAAGGTATGTGAATCAAAGGCTTCAGTATCCCCCTT
>OMLM01003396.1:55265-67496 GCA_900302695.1 Helostoma temminkii
CCTTTTGCAGAAATAGCTTGAACTAATAATATCCAGCCCTACACATCAGATTGGAGGAATATTAGCCCATTCCATTTTACAGAATAGGAGATTAGTAGATTTCCTTGCATGAACTACCTGCTTCAGGTCCAACAATACATTTATAGTCAGCCATTAAAACACCTAACTGTCATAACATTAACTGAAACACCTGACTCTACACACAAATATTTTAAATGTGATTATTTTAAGAATATATACATTTAAATGTGCATTTTTGTCTCAGTTAATTATGTAGTTTTAGTATTTGAAATCTGAATTGAATATCACATCATGTTTTAGATGATTTTTATGCAAAAAAATTGTAAAAGATTCACAAACATTTTAAAGACCACTGTTTTTCATCCTCACTATCTTTATTCAAAAGGCCAAGCAGTTTTATTTTATTTCAGAAGTATCCCAGCAATCTTTTACAGCATATCAGTGTCGTACAGTATCATAATGATTTAGTTGTAATGGAAGGCAAAAAAAGCCATTTAAATAACCACTCATTGTTAGAGCTTAGTTTCATTTTCAGAATTAACACACAGCTGTAGTGTTGTCATTTCTACACAAGCTTTCCATCTGCAGTCACAAAGTGCAAATTTTATATGTTACTAGTTTTAATATGTTACATTTAACCTGTGTTTCAATCATTACTGTCCCTATGTACTGAGTACTATCTGGTTCAACCACGAGCTTTGGATATTTCCATTTTTTGCTTCCTGGTTGCACACCGTCACCGTTTTATCTTATATATTCTATAACTGTTAAATGACTTGTCTCGTTTACCCCTGCATTATTCTTATTTAAAAACTTCCTCAAAGTTGAGAAATGATTTGGAGTAGTGGCGAGCACATGTAAAAACTGACATCATCTAAATTTTGTTTATAGAACAACTAAATTATTTCCATTGCACATAATTGCTCAATCTTTAACTGTATTGTGTGGCAACAATTTGAAAAAAAAAAAATGTAATACATTTTCAATTACAAAGTTACGTCATTGCATCAAGGATGATGTCACTGAAATTTGTATCAACTTTAAACACTGTATATCTAAATATGTGTAGACATAAATGGAACATCAATGTACGGAAGACATTTAAGTTCACAAGTTTCTTTGTTCAGTCAGTGCCCCTTGCTGCTATAAATCTGTGTACTCCAGTGGTGCTTTGCTGTATCTCATAATATACACACACAGTAATTACAATGCTGCGTGTACTTGGGACAAAGGATTTGAATATAAAGACAATTAACGATTTTATGTTTATTTGATTTCCCTCATGCTGTCATTATCTATCCCGAACAAAGCAGGAAGTCTGAACAAATGGCCACAACTTGTGCTAATTTAAACTAAAGGAAAGAGGAAATACATTTGTTTCCAAACCATTATATAGTGAGCCATGCATTTACTGGGTACAAATGGACACCATTCATTACAGTTAACAATGACATTCAATTCAGCCCAGCTAATGAACTTCAATACAATCATGTTTGGTATTAAGGAGTGATTTGTTGAGTCTAAGTGTATCATTTTGGAGGCTAATGTTGATGAATGTCTGGCTGTGGAGGAATGGAGTCTTACAGGGAGTAGAGAAGCTCTTGTCAGGCACCCTTCTACCACATGTAATACCACATCACCACCTAGTGGTCTTGTCATGGAAACACACTTTACTGTATTCTGATGATTTCCAACATACCTACAACAATATCTTGCTGAATTTTATATTAAAGATACTCACCAATGCCTGAGTTGCCCCCAGTAATGAGGACGACCCTGTCAGAGAGGTCGCGACCTTGTAGGATCTCCAGAGCAGCCGTGTTTCCATCATAACGTTTTGGTTTCACCACCACATCCTCAACTGTAAATGCTTGGCGCGGATCAAAATACGTGGTCCGCTTGTTAATGTGACTAAAAATAACAGGGGAAATAGAATGTTGAGGCAGAGACATATTTTCAGTATCGTACAGACTTACATAGCTCATAAAGTGGAAGTTTCTTCTTCTGTTAAACAAATTGACGTTGAAGTATCAGTCTACTTACTCAATATAAATTATCTGTCCTTTTTCATCGGTTTCTTGCTCCCAACCGTATGGTAAATCTGTGAAAAGAGATTTCTATTACAGCTACAATAAAAGTTGTATTTCATTGCTACAGGTAATACGTTTATAACTTGTTACTGAAGCAAAAACAAAACACTTGAGAAGGCAAATGACCAATCCCAATCCCAATCCCACGGATGTAAATGTAACCTAACATCATAAAGGAGAATACAAAGTAAACATCATAGTATACTAAGAAGACAGATGATAATGTATCATTTAGGCCAGCACAAAAATCTGTGTCCTGCTTAATTAACTTTGTGTGAACTGCAAGAAGTTAATGGCTATAGTAACATCAATATAATGAGTCCGTTTCAATAGAGAGTCATCACCCCACTGAGATATACATAAAGTATTTCTGCCTTGCACATAGGAATAGCCTTGAAATGGAAGTGAATAACAAACAAATAATACAAACCTCCAGCGCAACGTTTTTTCTTTCCTGTTTTTGGGTGTTCCCACTGTGTCTTCATCTCATCGTGGCTGTTGGTACACAAAGGCAAAAGAAGTTTTATTTTTCTGATTTGGGCTTTATTCAATTAATTCATTTATTTATATATATATTAAGGACAAATATTGATAAAAACAGACAAAACCATATTAAATTAAAATTAAGCACACATGATGCTGACAGGCTCCACTAACGAAACCCATTTTTACTTGTGAGGTATGCAAGCAGAGAGGAAATACACTGCAAAGACATCAAAACACAAATCTAAGAACATTTTAAGGAAATCCAAACGTTACTCGCACTTACTCATGAATAGTGTTAGTGGTTGGTTGGTTGTTTAGCCAAGTAGGAGTTGGAAATTTAGATTTTTTTTTTTGGCCAGTGACTTTCCTGTATTATATTTTGTTATAATTTTATTTCATGTGTACACTTTTTTTACAAAGTAGTTTGAGCTGCTTTTTTCTAAGCAACTTTAATTAGTGGAAAAATAGATTTATCCGTTGGATAGCTTCCACTTCTTAGAGTGAGAGAGGGTTGTAGCTTGTAAAGCTATGATTGCAAAGTAGCTTCGCAGCATTGTACAGCACCTCGACCTAAACCTCGCAGTCTCTGAGCCCACTGTAACTTCAATTTGACGGCAGGACCACAGTGTTATCGAGATAGTTCATATTAATCTGTGTACCAGCCCACCACCATGTGAGCTCCATAGAGTTTTTCGCACTATCAATTGAAATGCCAGAGCTTTTAAACTAGTGTATCGGGAAAGCTCTTATAGCTACAGACTGATGGCACAGATATGATCCTTTGGTACTGAGCAGGACGAAAGCTAAACTTATATACATGTTAGCATGAGTAAGGTTACTAGGAGTACACCTACTTTGCATAGTAAACCCATCCATCTTTCGTAGATCTCTCTTCCCATCCAGGAGGTAACTCGTCGTCACTGTCTGTATCGTCCATACCTGCGTATTTTAGAGCTGCCATAACGAGTTCTCCACGTTAAACAACAGTAGCTCTGAATAATGGTTACAACTCAGTGAAGAGAGGACATGGATGTGTTAAGTACAGAGAACAGAATTTTAAGCACAGCGTTCATCGGCACTTCCGCAACAACATGGTGACGGTTGCCGAACTGCCTTTTGGGAAATGGAGGCTGAAGAAGCGCGCAGCTGTGTGTCTTTCTTATATATTATAACATCAAATTCGCCACCATACAACATAATAACCCAGGTGTTATTAACACATAACCACTAAAATAAAATTAAGCCTATTTTCCAAAACAACTCATAGCCCGTTTACTTTAAATATAGGTTTTTCACTTTAAGGTCAGACTGAGACTCAGGACTAATACTACAGGCCTGAAGGACATCCTAAGTCTACTGTACCATCTCAGTACCAACTGAAAATACCGCAATAATGAAATTAAATATATTATTATTTAATTCAAATCAATGAGCTGGACCGACGATGTCTTTAAGTAGCTCACACTATTAATCTTACTAGTGATACACTACAAAATTAAAAAAAAAAAAATTTGAAATACGCTTTTTAAAACATGACTGCATAATAATAATTTTTCACACCTTTTTTTTACTATGGAAGCAGTTTTTAAACATGTTCTCATAATCCTTTCTAACATTTTGACGTCAGTGCAGGTATAAATAATAAGTCATTGTCAATGTCTTTAGCAACATTACTTTTCTTACTATGACCAGTTAAACTTTCTGCCTAGAAAAAGATTCTTTTGTGGGAAAAGAGATGTTTGTGGGAAAATGATTTTTCATTTTCATGTTTATATCCAGCTTTACTTTAAATAACCCCTTCGTCATTATAATAAACCACAGATGTTTACTGTTTTCCCTCTTTTTGTTGATACCTAGCTAAAGAAATGAAAGTGTAGTCACTGAACTACTGCTTTAAGGCAGAAGGTTCTGTTATTCCTACAATGAGCAGAGAGAGTCGTCTCCATGATGGCTGTTTTATGCCTTCCAAGAAAGCCTGAAATATGAGATATGTTGCGAGTGGCTCTAGATGCTGACATTGAAGAACTTACTGACACTTGTTCAGCGTGGCAGCTGGCTTGATAAAAGCCACAGCAAATGTGCTTAGCTACTTTCATTTTGCTTATTGTAAAAGGAGTTTGTTTACAATGAAAAGAATACAAGCAACCCTTCCTCCACAATGGGAAGCTTTATAGATGACTTCATTCATCTTGCTAGGAGGATAAAATTAAGAGGTGCCCATCAAACAATTAGATACTTATACATTTTGGACTCCTCCTTAATGGTGGATTCACCTTTATGGCTTATTATTATCAAACAACAAATCTTAGTATGGCATAGTAAATTAAGTTATTACAGTTGGACGCTGTTTGAAGTGATGAACCACATCTGTTTATTTCTTTTCTGCTTGACGGGGTTCATATTTATGGTGTACCCACAGGGAGCATTTTCACTCTGCTTACAGTTGGAAAGTCTCATCACATAAAATAATTTTTCTCTATGTCATAGCTTTCTCTTTTAATCTTCATCGATGCATGGTCATTCAAGATTGTTTTTGTCAAACCACACTGACTTTTATTTAGGTCACAAATGAAGTCTCTTTTTTTTTTTGTTTATTGTTGTGTGTTAATGCATATTTATTACAGTGTTTAAAAATAATCTATCTATATCTATAATTTGTTCATTACAATTCAGTTCCCAAAGAACAGCTTCACATTTTTTTATGTTTGTATTTATTTATTTAGATTTCTTAAAATCTTTTGATACATTTAAAATCTTCTCTTTTCAAAACACTGTTTGGATTTGAATCTAACTTCTGTAATGGTATCTAGATGCCTTATAAGTTATAATTAATTGTGTGGAGAAACTAGGGGTTCAGCTACATATGTGCCTTACTGCAGTGCTTTGTTTTGTTTTGTTTTGTTTTGTTTTGTTTTGTTTTGTTTTGTTTTGTTTTACCATGTGTGATGCATTGTTGTGTGAGGCATAAACTAGCATGATGCATTTTCTGAAATGAAAGGCTTTAGAAATGGTTGGCAATAGAAGACTGTGACAAGGCTGCCCAACCTACCCCTGCGTTTGCTGTATCTTAGCAGCTGAATTAATGGGTATTTTTTCTCAAAGTGTCCCTGGCCTGCAGTTCAAGGTATGAATACTTAATAATTTTGTCAGAATTCTGACAATACAGTATGGTATTCTCAAACATAACATAAAATTTAAATTTTCACCCAGACCTCAGGTCTGTCTTTCATAAACTGTGAACTTTTAGCTATTCACAGTGGCTGTCAGAGCAGTAGCATGGGTAATCCTGCAATTGTACATTTTATGAAAAAAAAAAAAAATATTGCCTAAAGAAGTTACAAATGATTAGAGACTATGAAAAGGATGGGATAAGAGCTACTGACTTTATGAATCTCTTGTAGTTGCATGAAGGTAAAATGAGACTGGCTACACCAGCCAGAGTCTAGTACCATATTCCAAACATAATAAAGAGTGGGAGGAATCCAGTTTATGTCTCGGTCTGAGTTTGAGTTGTCCAAACTGTTAAGTTAATCAGTTTCCAAGCACAAACCTTTCTATATGCAGAGATGGTATTTAGTGAGTCTTTTTATAAGACTTTGTTGCAGGATAAGGAATTTATTACTGCTAATAGAAAATGTATATTTACAACTTTGCAGCAATTAAGGGGAACCAGTTTGCCTGTGACCTTTGTAACTCAGATGTAGAACTTATGTTATGATGGAGTTCAAGATCAAATTTAATATTGAAGCTACACAAAAGGAGAACTTACAACAATTTAAAACAGAAAAATGTACTCATGGTTATGAACTGTGTATATGATGATTCCTATTTATGTAACACTGTCACAAATACTGAAGTTAAAGAAAAAGGTGTTTGTGCTATCAAACCTATCCAGGGGCACCAAAAGAGAAAGAAACACATTTTAAACAGTAACAGATGTATATATATATACACACAGTAAGACGTTTTCTAGAAAAGAGGCTTAGCTTTGAAGGTACTATTTGTAACATCTGTCATATTGAGATGGAAGCCATACCTACTGCTATTTGATTTATGTATTTATTTTATTATGATCTTATTTGTAGGAAAGACAAGCTTAATTTTCCATATGCTTTGTTTACTAATTGATCTATGTATTCATTTTTCAGCACTGCCATTTTTCCTAATGCCTATGTTCCCTAATATACGAAATTTTGTTATTGCATTTCTTATCTTAAAATGTATGTAAAATTGTTTGCAAATACAATAATAACATAAGGATGATGACAAAAGAGCTTGATCCCCTGTCTTTCAGTCCGATCTTCTAGTGGTCATTCGCAGTACTGCCGGCACAGAAAATCTAGTGCGCATGTGCAGTGGGCCGCAGAACGCGGAAGCAACCCCGGAAGCCAGAAAAGTTTTCTGGCTTATGCGCTAGGCGAGCAGTTTCCAGTCAAATGAGTGGTCGCCATGTTTTAGTTCGGTATCCAGTTCTCATAATACATCCATGGTCTGTCTCAGTGTATCTCCTTATAGCACAGACACACTAATGTGGGTCGTCCTAGATAACGGTATTGTTTGTAATGAAAGTTTGTTTTTGTCGCTTTGAGATTTCGATGTTGTACTTTGTATGTGAAACATTCCGCTTGTAAAACGCAATATTTATTGGCCAAGAGCGCCGACTTCGTCTCTACCGGAGAGTGTCCGCTTCCCCTCCCCTCGATGAAGCGTTGCGATGCCCTCTGATTTTATATCCCTCTTTAGTTCGGATCTCGACCTCAATTCCCCCAAATCACTATACTCAAAAGGTAAGATTTTACTAAGAAAAGGTTACTGTGATGACACTAACATGTATTGTTTTGGTTTTCTGGAAATGAGAAGGATGTCTTAATGGCTTATGTTAAGCTGCTAGCTAGCTGTAGTTAGCTTCTTCTCTGCTGTTAGCCAACACAGCTTAGTTAGGTGCATTTAAATTGCGACTGCCTGATTTGTAAAAGGGCATAATACGCTACTGTATATATGAGAACATTGTGTTGTGATTCCGTTTGCTATTATTTAGTGGGCTGCTAGCTAGCATTATGTGGGGTACACACTGTTAGCTGGTCACAGTTACGGGAGGTCGTTCTGCCAGCCTCCACATTGCTCAGTGGTTTAACGTACTTAAGTCTTGGTCGGATTCTGCAGGGGTGTGTGTTGGTGTGCGCGCACATGCATGCGTATATCGCGAGAAAATGTAAAAAGTACTACACACATGTGGTTTTGTTTAGTGTCCCCTTCTAGTTTTGTTGGAAGCGAGCCAGAGTTGTCCTCCTCAGGTTCTCTGGTTTCACAGAAAGAATGCAGCTATTGGCATTTTCCTGTCATGATGCCACCAGGCCTGGGCCACTAGGGCCAAAAGGTATTCTGTCAGTAGTAGGCTTTGGACACGTGTCAGCCAGCTGTTATTAGCTATTAGGAGAGTGTAGCTGCATCATGGAGGAACCAGAGTGTTACCTCCTGTTATGGTCAGGTGAATTAATTGGCTTGTTCTGGCTTTCAGCAGCACTTTGTCTGTAGGTTGATTTCCTTTCTGTGAACAAGTGTATCAATCTAATGTGTAAAGAAACACTCTTTCAGTCTGCCACTCAGCAGCTATCTTGTTATTGCTTATTCATGAGTAAGTCCTGTGTGTATTACATGTTGTGTACTGCTCTTAAAGTGGTAACTGTAATCTGAGATGCATGGTTTTATGCATTTTGCATTTGATAGGACACTAGAGGACGACAGGGCTTCCGCCGATACCAGTTCCTCTCCATTGTCTGGCATTTTGTTTACATTTTTAGTCCTGGTGATTAACAAATTCAGTAGCAATAATAGTACTTTATTAGTACAGCTTTTACCTGCTTTCTGTCTCACCTACTGCATCTGTCTAACTGTTAAGCATAAGGTGCTTACAAGCCAGCAGAAAGGATTGTTCTGTGACCCTGAAATGCTCAGCTGAGCTTGCCAAATGGTTGTACTGTGTCACGTGATGACTGTTTATTTATAACTCCATAAATGCGTTTTCATGTGTGCGTGTCAAGTTAGCAGACTTTCTTGTCAAAGATCTATGTAGTCTAAGAACCTTGGGTTTATTAGAGATGAGCGAGAGAGGAGACAGTTGGACAAGTGGCATTTTGGCTTGCCAGAATACATTGCACCATTTACTTAGTTGTTGTTTTTCTGGCTCACAATGAGGCTAAAGTTAACTAGTAAAGGCTGATGTTTTTGAGGGAGAAAATAAATTATTTATGCCAATCCCCTTTTAGCAGCCCCTTCACAAATTCAACCTTTCCAAGTTATAATTTCAGTGTTTTATTTTACTTCTGCTGCATAGCCATATTCACAGTATCACACTTATTGAAATAAATTACAGTAGTTTTACACAGTACAAGACAGTTGTTATATTTCCTTAATTAATGGAATCTAATAAAATAAATTTATGTATACAAAGTGTACATTGCTTTTTGAAAAATGTTACTGATTTATTGTTGCAATAAAAACCTTTCAATTTTCAGAAAAAATGTAAGAGACGGACATTCAAAAACAACTCAAACCCATATGCACTAGATTCTAGTGGTAAGAGAGAAAATATTGGTGAACCGGCCCTCAGAGCTCCAGAACATTCCTGGATATTTGTCATGGTAAATGTGAAATCTGAGTTTATTTTTGTTCTGTGGTTATCTCATTGTGCCTCAGTTGAGTGTATTCATATTGGCACATGCTTCCATTAGGCTCCATTTTATGTCAGTCACCTGAGACAAATGAGAAGAAATGAATGCTCCTCCTGGAAATAATCTTTTAAAAGCAGTCTTCCTCATAACTTCACCTTGTTGCTGTGCTTTAGAAATACCCAGTTATCTATGTCATGCATTACCATCTCTTTGGGATAAATATAAACAAGATATGCATGATTATAATGTATTCTAATAGTACTGCTCGCATTCACTTGATCAACAGCAGCAGACACAAATACACTGTCCAGACATTCCCTGTAATTATATTTCGGTTTCAAAGTACAAACATGTTGTATATGGCAAAAAAAATGAATTCTTTGCCATTTGTCAGCATTGACAAGCTCCTTTGTCTGTAATCTGGCTTCAGCATATCACTATGTGTTCAAGAGTGTAATTAAAGGAGCCATTGTTGGGCACTGAGATAGATTCTTGGTCTGCATATTTTTTCATTTGCAACAAAAACATAGCCCTTGTGAATTTTGTGTTCATCTGTTATCCCCCATCTTAGCCCCAGGCCAGCTGCAAAGAATAAAAATGGACAGTGCCCCCCTCCATTTGGCAAAACCTAAAGGCATGTGTAATGTGAGCATTGCATAACTATGAGATGAGGTAGTTTAATTGTTCTAAGTGTAGGTTAAAGCCAGTCTGCCCTTGGCTAGTTTGTGTTGCAGCCTACTTTTTTGGGCAGGCATGTGGAGCTGTGCACATACAGTAAACTTCTACAGATATCATCTGACTTCTATAAAAGTAAACTGAGACGAAAGAGTTGTCTCAACAAACCAGGGATGTATTCAAAAGTGTGGATTTATTGTTTTCAACTAAGGATTATCTGAGTGAAGACTAGTCTAATATTTAGAAAAATAACTCTGAACATTCCTTCTGTTGAATCTGCAGTTAAGAGAATCATTTTTTTATGATGTTTTGTAATGTTTTCACTGCAACGCCAGTTCTTCTTTAACCAGAGAAGACTGAACTGAAATCGACATGCATTGACATGCATACATGTTTTATTTGAAAGGAAAAACTTAAATAGTGCTTTAAGTTAAAAGTATCACTGTGCTTTTCAAAACACGAATACCAAGAAATTAAATAACAAATGTAAAGACGACGGAAGCTCTTCTTTCGCATTGTGATAGGCTGTATTGAATTCACATTCACTGATGAGTCATTTTTGCCTTATTTGTGGACTGATTACTAGATTCCATCCACTGTCTAAACCATTTCCTGCATAAAAAAACACTGATTGTGTTTACACTAAATACATTTTCTGATTGCATAAAAACACTACTTTTTAAAAAGCTTAATACAAATGGTGGTGTAACATAGGTCGTTATGGAGTGGGTTGGACCTTCACGCCAACTGGCAGATGGTGTGGTCGTAAACTACGTACATACAGCGGTCTACAGCAAGTATACCTCTAGCCATAGTGGCAACGAAACCTCTATTGCCCAAACAGAACATTGCTGGTCAACTACAGTTTGCTCAAGGCCATTTTGTCTCATTGGTTTATTTGGGTTAATTTTAGGTTATTGTTTTAGGTTGTATTTATGCAAAAACAGAGCATTCTGAAAGGTCCGCAACCTTCACCACCACTGTATGTAAGAGTTTCTTGTTACACAAAGAGTATTAGTCTGTGGACAGTTACATTTATTAAAATGCATTTGTCTTACATGAATGGGTTCCAGTGGGGTTGAAAACGCATTCAGCAGGGTCGCAGCATAGCTGCATCTCCTGTATGAAAGGAGCATTAGTCAAGACTGAGGTCATGTCGGGTTGCCAGTCAGTCTGCTAGCCATGCATGCACAAAGGCACTCTCTCTTCACACCATGAACAAAGCATTACAGACACAGTTATTGTAAGGATCATGCACATTTTACTATTTGCTTCAAGACTATATCGAAGTTTATTATATGGGGTATTGTTCAAAACTTCTACATTTATAGAGATATTGTGTTTGCTATTCTGCATTTAAAATTATACAGCTACATTTTTCTGGTTTGTCTAATATAAAAGGACTGAGAATTACATGATTATTGACAACAGCTCACTGAAGCTGCTTTTCACATTTTTACCTACACAGGGTGCAACAAGATCTATGAATAGTCACGACTTTTTCTGTATTTGTAACAAAGCACTGCTGATGAGTTTTTCATATGTTTTTTTTCTTAGGCACTTCAAGTACTAGAAAGCTAATGCCATTCAGCACTGCTGTAGTGGGATTTGCAGCAGGCAGTATCCTCATGCTTTTTAAGGCAGATTAGCCAAAGACCACAGAGTGAAAGTGCATATTTGTGCAGATTTTCTAGTTTGTGAAAGAGTGTAGTGTAATTTTTTTGTGAGTTGTGGTGACTTTGTTGTCACTGCTTTTGCCATCACAGAAGTGCAAGATCATGTGTCTTGTCAGTTTCACCATTCTGCCAGTGCCAAGTCATAGCTGTATATCAGATGACTACTACACATGCTGAGTGCTGCTGATGCACAGCTGAAATATCTATGTCAGGGTGTTGATAGGTTCCTGTTTCTTAGCAACCAGACTACCTAATCATGTGTTTATCTGCCATTGAATGCAGCTTTTGCCAGTGTAGCTGCTGTAGTTGGTTAAAGTCTGCCAGGACTCATCATTAAATATCAAGGAATATTTCTGTGATGTTTCATTACAGTAATTCCCTAATTCCCATGGTAGGCTAATTTAGTTTAGATAGGCCTTGTTGTGTTAATGTTGACTGTATAATGCTTGGTAAATTTTTATTTTTTTATTTTTATTTTTTTACAAAAATAAATAAAGAATACAATTTGATCATGAGAATCAGGTCTGCTTCAAGTTTCATTCCAGCATTGTTTTCTCTTATTTTTACAAAAGAAACAAGAAATCAACAACCATCTGAGTGAGATACAGTAGT
>OMLM01003396.1:67516-82942 GCA_900302695.1 Helostoma temminkii
TACAGTAGTAGTTTTGTTATTAACATGAAGATAGAATTAGTGGAAATGAAATTAACCGTTGACCCAGTTAGAGTTTGTGAATGTATTAACTGTATTTTAAAATATGTTTTTGAAATTAGTTAAGTGAATTTTTGGCAAGCGTCTAGTAGCAGTAGTACTGCATACTAAGATGGCTTTACTTTAAGCTCAGATAATCGCTATATGGTTTTAAACCTTTAAAGAATTTATGATTGAAATTGAAAGTAACATTATACATAAAACATGATGCATAATATGTATGGTATGTATTGGTGTTTAAGGGGCTAAACCTGTGAGCACACATATATGAATTAACTGACAAGAACAACACTTCTGTTCTCTTCTTCAAAGCTGGAAGCAGTTTTTCCATAAAGGCTGCTAATTTCCATGGGCTCCATATAAGGCAGAACTTCTGAATTCAGAGCTATCAAAAACAGGGGTCAGCCTTTTCTAGTTACTTGGTCCTGTAATAAACAATCTCATTTGTGTTTTTCTGAACCTAAATTATCTTCTTCTGCTCATCCTTTACGGCAGAGTCAGTATATGACCTCCTCCCCAAAGAGCTGCAGCTTCAGCCGTCGTCCACCCAGACCAACCCACCCACCATGAGCCAGAAGAGTGGGGGAGAGGCGGGACCTCCCCCCTCCGCAGCCTTGGCCTCAGGTGAGCTACCTGCTCAGCCTATGAAAACCATGATCTGGGATCAGGTTCCACTTGACAAACTATTTCCCTTGTTACTAGGGGTGAAAACCCTACAATGGCCATGTCTGGGGGCAACTTCATCCTTTCACCAGAGCCTGAGACAATTATAGTTCATTGTATGAGATTATATAGGCTTGTATCATATTTCTATTTTAGCAAAGCTATTTTAACACTGCTGGTATGATAGTGCCTAGTCATTAGGAAACACATGGGTATAATGAGAATTTACCTGGTTACAGATTACTGTTGGACTGAAGCAGCATGTACACATCTTTTGGGATTGTCAGTGTTCCCCTTATAGTGCTGTATTAAATAAAATGATACTTGACTTGACTCTGCAATAAATGCCAGCAGCTACTCACCAAAGCAGTTTATAGAACTGGATATTTAATAAACGAATGAATATTAGTTTTTATAGCTGTATTCCAAACTCAGTTAATATCTAACTTAGGTACACCGTGCAAGAGGCAGTGACTGTTATTAATGAATCACAGTTGCTTTTCCCGGAAAGGTATACTCCAAGGAATCTTGACTTTGCATTAGTTGCATGCTATTTCAGGCAGTAGAAATATATGTGTGGATGGTTCGGCTTTAGAGAAGCTGCTAAACCCCATGCAACATCACCCAGTGCTGTCCTTTGTTTTAAGGAGACATCACTCATTTACTGACATTGTAATGTGTGTTTTAGCACGTTTGAGTTAGAGCTGCTTTCTAAAGTATAGTTGCATTTAAAATGCCTTAAGTGACTAAGTAAGAAACAGCCTATGTTCCTGTGTCATTCACACATGCTCTTACAGACATACAACAGAAGGTTAGCTGATTATTTACTGAGGTATCAAGCTGAGTGTTGCTGCTAAATTTTTAATCACGGGCTTAAAAGCAGCTGACATTTGCAGTAATTAAAAGGTGCCATTTTTTATGAAACAGTGAAGTTGCCCCTAGAAGTCAATGGACTGTCTTTTAAATGTTTTAGAAAACCAAAGGAATGTTGTCTGATCTTGGATCATGGTTCAGGGCAGCCAACAACAGCTACAATTGTGAAGGAATTATAGTTTTGAGTTTAATTTGAACAGCAAACTAACTGGTCAACAGTCATGTTGGAGAGAGCGCTTTTAACGCTACCTTTTTAGTATTCTGTCTGACACAGCTGGCCCTAAGCAGTGCTGATCAAAAGCATGACTATAGTAATGTTCTTCAGATCATCATTAACCAAATACAAGTGCTTCAAAATGTCAATAAATGAACAACTTCAAAAGTTACTCCTTCCTTCAGTATAATTTCTCATCCAATTTAGTGATTGACAGAAGTTGAGTCTTGAATGATCAGCTCTCTTGTTGCTCATTGGCTGTCTCGTTTTTATTGCAGGAAGTTCCCTCTGAGGCAGGGAGTGTCTGCATATAAAATGGTCTGCAGTTCACTGCTCCATAGGTCAGAGGCTTGTTTATTCTGTCTCCATGGCTACGCTCAGTCCCAACCAAATCTTCCAATTGGCATGCGCAAACTACTGTTTACTCCTTAATGCACATTGCACAAACTGTAGTGTAACACTGACAACCTTGGCAAATTGAATTTGATGCCACATTACCAGCTTGCAAAATTTGGCTGTACAAGAAAATTGGACAAGATTTTGTTATGTTTCTTTCTGGCAATGTGTATGTAACAATTTGTAGCTTGCTTTTGTTTTTGTAAACAAAGCATGTCAGTTTTGTCACATTAATGTTAATTGAGAAAGGTTTTGTAGGAATCAAACTATTGTGGGACCTATAGTACCCTTCTCAACTTTAACTTCTGAATATTTAATCAATGCTTGACAGCTCTCGCATGCACAGTGAGAGCATATAACCCACAACAGTCTATTTGAAATTAGAGTTGGGAAGAGGGGAAATCAATACAAATCATGCACAAATTCAGCTGCTTGAATGGGACTGCTAGCCTGCTCTGTGCTGAACATCTCTGTTAACTTATTTGTCCGTATATACTACTACAGATGCCACCTCTTCCACCTCCAGCCCCTCTGCCTCCTCCTCCCAGGCCATGGGAGTCCCATCCACTGGCCAGTCTACTTCATCTTCAGACCATCTCAAGGTTCCCCAGCATCTCCAATCCACCGGAGATGGAGCTGGAGCTCCAGAGATGCAAGGCATGGAGGGTGCTGTATCTGCTCCCAGCAGAGGCAACAGTGGGGCAAACACTGGAGACATAGGGTCAGGAGTGTTGTCAGGGTTAGGAGTCCAGCAGCCTCAGACCACCCCATCAAAACGGAGGCCTGTGTTGAGCATATCTCCACCACCTGAGGACCTATTTGATGACAGCCAAATGTCTTGCCAAGAGGAGCCCGCTGTATCTGGCCCGCCCGGGCCAGACTCGGAGCACAGCAGCAGCATGTGGGCTGATGAATCCGTCTCCAACTTCAGCTTGATGAGCTCCGTCTCCTACAATGACAACACAGAGGTACCGCGCAAGTCCAGAAAACGGACCCCTTGCCAGCGGCCTGGTCCCAAGCCTACTCCTCCAGAGGACAGCATGGATGTATTTGATGCTGACAGTGCCAAGGCCCCTCACTTTGTCCTTTCCCAGCTGGGCACAGACAAGACCAGTGCCATGGCCAGGTGAGATGACCCTTAACTCAGAGTCACTCTGTCCCAAACAGTCAAGGTCATTTGATTACATTTTGCAAGGGATGATTGAATTTCTGGAAATCACATTAATGCCACTGTATGATTTTATTTTATTTTTATGTCTTTGTTGCCCTGCAGCTCTCTTGAGCCAGGGACTGCAGTGAAGAGTGGATCACTGTCTGCTCAGTTCCCCCAGAGGAGTGAAGGAAAGGAGTTAAAGATCCTGGTGCAGCCAGAGACCCAGCACAGAGCTCGCTATCTAACCGAGGGCAGCAGAGGTTCTGTCAAAGACCGCACTCAACAGGGATTCCCCACTGTCAAGGTTTGACAAAGAAGGCCACTGGCTGCTTCTTCACACTGAAAAGATATTAACACCTAAGGTGCAAGTGGCTGAATAAGGTCAAAATGTAATGGAGGACATGGAGTATAGACCCGCAGAAAATGCCAATACTCCACAAGCATTTTGTTGTTTTTCAGATATTTAAACAGCTTGATTTATAATTACTATCCTGCACAATTCTGTGTGGTGCACACAAACAACTCAATCTGGGCAGGGAAGTGAGGGAAGAGCACTTGATCCTTAGGCTTCTAAGAGGCCACACAGATAGAAACAGTGGCTGTGTTGTTGTACTGAGCAACTTACAGATTTATGAAACAATGGAAAGTGCGCATGTGTATAACAATAGAAAAGATGCTTAAAACAATACCTTTAACTAATCTAGGTGTTTATTTTGTGATATAATGGAAACTTAATCTGCAATGTTTTCCCTTGTATAAAGTATATTTGTAAGAATGATGCAATGAGATAACCCTGGTAGATTGTGCATAAACATTGCTTTATGTGGACATTTAAGGAAGCATTATTCTATGTATTCTATCATCCTATTTTCAATAGTGTTATCTATTACAAATGATCAGTTGAAGTTATTATTTCCTTGTTTGTCCCCAGTTGGAGGGTGTGAATGAGCCAGTTGTGCTGCAGGTGTTTGTAGCAAATGATGCAGGCAGAGTGAAGCCGCATGGTTTCTACCAGGCATGCAGAGTGACGGGACGCAACACCACTGCCTGCAAGGAGGTGGACATCGAGGGCACCACTGTTATTGAGATTCCTCTGGAGCCCAGCAATGACATGACACTTGCGTAAGGCCTTATTTTTTTGTAGATAAGTATGGATTAGTTAATACCTACAGAGTATTAAAGAAGTCTCCTGTGTGTTGTTGTATATTCCCCATGTTGTGCTGCGTGTACAGTGTGGACTGTGTAGGAATTTTAAAGCTGCGTAATGCAGATGTGGAGGCCCGCATTGGTGTAGCAGGATCCAAGAAGAAGAGCACCCGTGCCAGGCTGGCCTTCAGAGTCAGCATCCCCCAACCTGATGGATCCGTCCTCACTCTGCAGGTGGCCTCATCACCCATCCTCTGCAGTGAGTACTTCCCACACATGAACTAAACATTTACGTAAAAGTCTAAAGCTACACAAATTAAACATCCACCAAGAGTTTTTGAGACTTAATATTTCCAGTGATGTGATGTTTTCCTTTTGTCACATATTATTGTGATTGCTCAGTTTTGGTCTCATTAGCACATCTGACAATACGACCAAGCAGTTTACTTTAGTGGATGTGATGAAAACACTCCACAAGTTGTCCACAAGTTTAATAAGTAAATAACAGTTCAGTACATTTATTTTTTTTTATCATGGCTAATGCCTTCATTGTCATCCACAAGGCAAGATATACAGTTTATTGGCCACCTTCTTCCCAATTATGCAGGGTGGCAGTGTTCTGTGTCTTCTACATGCCCTCTAGCAAACACTACACACAGATGTTATGTGAATTTCAATCCTTTAACCGTTCTGTTGTTCTACAGCCCAGCCAGCAGGAGTGCCAGAGATCCTGAAGAAGAGTCTTCACAGTTGCTCAGTGAGAGGAGGAGAGGAAGTTTTTATCATCGGAAAGAACTTCCTGAAAGGAACCAAAGTTATTTTTCAGGAGAATATTGCAGGTGCTGTAGCCAAGTTTGTGTTGTCAGTGTCAAGACTTGGGTTTCTATATGTAAACATCTGCTGAAGTAAAATATAAAAAAAATATTTTATTTGTAGATGATAGTTCCTGGCAAGCTGAGGCAAAGATTGATATGGACCTTTTCCATCAGGTAAAGTCAAATGGATGAAATGTATACTAAATTAAATGGGTATTTAATCAGACCTGCTTTTGCTGACAATACTTTTGCCATTTACCTGTCTGCAAAAGAATTCACAAAACGGTGATTGAATCTCTGTTTTCCAGAACCATTTGATAGTGACCGTCCCTCCTTTCCACAACCAGTCAGTAACCTCCTCTGTTTCTGTGGGAATATTTGTTATGACTAATGCTGGTAGATCACATGAAGCCCAGCCCTTCACCTACACTCCAGACTCAGGTACAGCACAGAAATTAGCTAGTTCATAATTTTCACATGGGGATAATATTTGGAAACAGTGACCTATCTACCTGAAATAACTTCAGGTAGATATTTAAAAAAGTTATTAAAAAAACTCATTGGTACATTGGGTAAAATGATCATTTTCACTGGCTGCATAAATCATTACCTTGACAGTTCAGTAACAGTATATGCAGTTAAATGTTTATGTACGTTTCCTCATTGAAGAAATTTCAGTCACTTATCACTGAAACCTAAATAGTTGATGCGTAGTTTTTTCTACTGTGTTTCCACTTTTACTCTCAGATGATAACTCAAATGCCGGAACAGTAAAAACAGAGGGACCCTCCTTGGTTGAGACATGCATATTTGATGGCCAGATTAAATCTACTGAGCGAACTGACTGCTCTGCTCAGCCGTCTAAACGACAAGAGGACACACCTATGGAAGTGTCTAGCAATCCACCACCAACGGATGTCTTTAAGGTACCGTTCCTTCTCAAAAAAAGGGAATTAAAATATCTCTTTCAGAAAAACAGTGGTAACATTTTTATATCTTCTTTTCTCAGCCGTCCCCTGACCCTCTTGTCTCAGTGCAGCAGACTCTGGAGCTTAGCTCTAGTCCTCATACAAGAGGAGATTCCTTTGAGAACCCTATGCCCCTACAACCTGAAGATGTGGAGCTTCCCCAGGCGCCACCTGTCTTCCCTAGCCTAGAGTCTCTCGGTACTATACAAAAGCAAGACATTGCCCCTACACCGCCCTTTCCAGTTTCAGGAGACACCACAATCCCCCCTGTGACTCCAGAAGTCCCACAGCAATTCCTCAGAGACCCTCAGGAGAACCTGTCATCAGAGAATTCCAGCAGCAGTGCTGGAGTTGTGGTTGTGGCCATGCCTCAGATAGCAACTCCCTCTCAGCCCCAGCCCCAGCAGTCACAGGTTCCGCTCTTTCCCCAGGAGGGGGTGGCCCAGCTCGAGAGGGCAGTAAGGGAGCTACAGGCTGGAAGCAACACCACGCTACAACAGGTGTTGGAGGCAGCTGTAGCCCAGCAGCAACTAAACTCAGTTCTTTATAGCCCCACTCCCTCTGCAGACTTGCTTCAGCAACATGTCCAGGAGAACATGAACAGCCTCAGATTGGGAAACACAGATAATTCACTATCTACACAGCAACAGATGCATCTGCAACAGCAAATGCAGCAACAGCAGCAGCAACAACAACAGCAAATACAGCAACAGTTTCAACAGCATCAACAACAGCAAATCCTTGGAAACCTTCAACAACAGCAGCAACATCTCCAGCAGCAACAACAGCAAGTCCTTAACAACATGCAGATCCAACAGCAACTAATATTACAGCCACAAGACCAGCAGCAACTCATGGAGAATATTCAACAGCAGCAACAGTTGCAACAAAATCAGCAACAGCAAGTCCTTAACAACATCCAGCTTCAGGATCAGCAACAACAAAATCAAATTCTTACCAATTTACAACAACATCAACTACAACAGCAGCAACAGCAGCAAAATCAAGTGTTGAGCAACCTACAACAGCAGCAACAACTGCAAGAGCAGCATGTCTTAGAGAATTTGCAGCAGCAGCTTCAGGCTGAGTTGCTCCAGCCCCAGATCCACCCCTCCCCCCAGGTCCAGCCATCAGTGTCCCTACTTCAGCAGGCTGGAGAGCTGCTCACCATTCAGACCAGCTTCTCAACACCACCTCCATCGCACACATCTCCCCCACAGCAGCTCTTCCAGTCACCCAGGCCCCTAGCTGATACCCAGAACTCCCAACAACAGGTCCAGGCTGCTCTGCTCCAGAATACACTTACTGTCCTGGCTGGCAGAAGTCTCAGCTCAGAGCAGCAGTCCACTGGTTCAGCCATTTACCTGTCCTCAAACCCTCAGCCCCAACAACAGCAACAGCAGCAGCTGGCATTCATCTCTTCCATGGAGACCTCTTCCAACCAGACACAGGCAGTTGCAATTTTTCAGAACCAACCCCAAGGTCAGCTTTCCCAAATGCAGCCACGGAGTACTCCCATGGATCAGCAACAGTCTTCTCAGCAGAATCCACCACAGCCACCACAGCTGCCAATGGGCCAGCAGGGCACCTTGTTCCAGAGTATCCCAAACCACTCGCATTCTAGCCCTGTCCCTCAGAGTCCACTCTCCCAAACCCAGCAAACAGGTCTACTTCTGTGCACCACAGACCTTAACCCCCAGGCTATTCCACCAACTCTTCTTTTTGGCACCCAGACCCAAGGGCCTTCCCCTGTGGGTAGCATTAGTGTTGGAATCCCACAGCAAGCCCCAGCAGAACCTATGTCCTTCCAAGACCAGAGCTCGTCAGGTAGTAACTCCACATCCACTGAGAACCAACAGCAGAGTCTGTTCCAGCAACAGCAGCCAATGCAAGTGGGCCCAAGCTCTGGCAGCATCTCAAGCAGTCAGCCTGTGGAGCTGTTCCTGCCACAGACATCTCTGTCTGGCCTGCAGAGCACTATTAGCTCACAGGAGCTAAGTAACCAGGCTCCAGCCGCTGGCACAACGATCTTTGTGGTCCAGGGTAGTGTGGGTGTAGTAGCCACACCTGGCCAGCAGCCGCCACAGCAGCTTTTCCAGACAGCTGTGGGTGGAAACGTGGCTCCACAAGGACAAGCCAACCTGTTTGTGTTTGGCATCCAGAATGGTAAGATGATTTTAATCTACATCTGAAGTACAGTAAATTAGGATTAAGCTGCTCTGTTGATACTATCATACTCCACCCATAGAGTTGTACGTGTTCAAATGCTTGTTGCATTCGTCCAGTTCGATAGTCATGTCCTTTACATTTGGATTAATTATAATTGGGTTTTGTTTTTTTTTCTTTTCCTCCCAGACTCAACCCAGCTGCTCAGTTCTTCTGGAGCCACGCTGCCAGCTCAAGGCCAGCCGCAAAGCGCCAGTCACATGCAGCCACTGTTAGACCAGCCCATGGCCCACGCTGCCTCCTCGATGCCAGCCACCATGCACAGTAGCTTGCAGAACACCCTCCAGGCACAGATGCAGTCCAGCTTAGAGACTGCCATACAGACCAGCCTACAAAATGCAATGCAGACAAACACACAAACAGATCTGCAGTCCAGTTTACAGGCTACCATAGAAACAAACCTTCCAACTCCAATGCAGACCAATCTGCAGACACAGATACAGAGCAGCTTACAGAATCAGTTGCAAGCATCAATATCTGCATCATCTAACATGGATAAAATTGAGGACCTAATGGAAAGTCTACAGAAGCAGTGATAAATATGTGAAGCATGTGGTTACTAAGGAGTACGAGTGATATGTAGCCGAGAGTAATACATGTCAACAACAAACACAATGGAGGTGCATGGTGTGCCAATGCCACAAAAGATTTAAATATTTAAGAATTAAAGCCCCCTTTTATCTAAAACCTAAAAATATGAGCTCATATAACTCCTTGTTGTTATCAAATATTTATCATTAATTATAGCCTTTGTGGATCCACTGTCTTTGAATTTATGAATTTGTTTTGTTATTACCCATCTTGCGAGATCAGAGAGGCCTGTGGTAGCTGCTTTTTCCATCAGTCTGAATAATGCAGTGTTTTGTTATTATATTTGAGTAGTTTAATAATGTTAGAGTAAGAAGCGAAGATGATGAGTAACAATCTGCCAAGTTTGGTGGAAAAACTGGAAAGGAATAAAGAATGTCAGCTATAGGAAAATAGGGGAATACTAATGTGATTAAGGCTGTAAGAGCGAGCAGAGTAGATAAAACAGCCATCCATGAATAACAATTGCACAAGAGTGTCATATACATGTAGGCAGAATCTCATTTTGAGTGCATAAACTTCAAGCTGTCACTTCCTTTAGGAGGTGTGAGGCGAAGTGTTTGGTCCGTCCATCAAATGGAGCGACTATAAAACAGTTCCTGGCATAAAACGTTGATGAAATAATATCACGACCATTCTATTTAAACTTAACTTAAACTTAAGAACATAAGCTCTTTTGCAATTAATCAAACCTAGCGTTTGTTTACGCCAAAAAATATACTGTAAGAGTAAAGACGATCAAATATGTGTAGAATGTTTTGCCTCCATTAAATTTACTGGCATTGTGTAAAAGTGAGCAGGCTATTAGAGGGAGGACAACTAAATGTTTATCAGTTGCACTAAACAAAAGCAAAATGATTTCAAAATTGTTGTAATATTAAACACTCACTAATGAGATTCAACCTGGTGAATAATGTGACTTGGCCGTTCATTTGGCACCTACCAGTGTTGTCATGTGTATAGGCCTCACCACTGGGTTTGCAGAAGCTTCCTCTGTGAAATTTTAAGAAGCGTTCAACTATTTAGTGTGTATATTTTTGTTCTGAAGAACTTGGTAACCTTTACCAATTCAATGTGGATAGAAACTTTCCACTAGTGAAAATGGAGTGTTGTGTGGTTTTATAAATACTTTATCTCAAGCACTTTATAACCTCTTTTGTGTAACCAGCTAATCCTTATATCCGTCCACAGCTCTCTACTGACCCAGCTGAATTTGTACTTGGAAACATCCAGTTAAAAAAACAAGAAAAAAGAAAAAAACAGACAGCAGTTGTCTTTGTTTAAGGTAAATACATCTTAACCAAGCATTCTTACATTTTCTCATGTCAGAATATTTTTGAGGTCTAGGACAACTTTGTATAGAATGTCTGCTCACTGTTGAATCCCTCTTTGTATTCAGTCTCAGTGGTCCAGTCAAGTCTGTCATAAAACAGCCATTCCCACAAAAGCATTGTCATTTTTCAGTGTTGGAGTGGTAAGTAGGCCTTTGTGTTTTACACATTGACAAAACACCTAAAATACTGATTCATTGTTAATGCATTGAAATGAAGGATTTTAACCGTTACGCTGTTTATACTATTTACTGTCCAAATCTTGTCACTTTTACCTTGTTTTACATTGTGCTGTGTTAGATATTTAAGTTTTTGTCTCAGTGTTGGTACCGTGTGCAGGCTGTCATCGTATGAAGTTGGCACCCAGTACCCGTCCCTTGTGTTGTGAACAGGGACACACTGGTAAATGAAATCTCTGTTACATAGAGGCCACCATTTTGATTCTATCTATGGTGCTATGTACAGGAGTGATGGGTTAGTACTTAACAGTTTATACTTCTATCAATAGCACGGACATTGTTATTTTGAAGCAAAGTTGAGTCTAGAGAGCTGGCTGTTGTTGTCAGGTCAGGCTAGAGTGCACCCGGGCATACCAAAGCTCCTGTTGTGAATCGCTGTCGACTTGTCTTTTGAAATTCACTCACTTTTACTTGCTCGTTTAAATTATCCAGCTTTTATAAGGATAACAATTCAGCATGTTTTAGTTTCAAGTGCATCTTTTGGAAAACGTTATAAAAGGTACTTTGTTTCATGGATCAGTTAAACTCACTGACATTTCAACCAATCTAATACTTTACATTACTCTATTTTTGATGCAAAACAATTCTGCTGTACTTTCCATATCCAAGCAGTAGCCGATTTGGCATTATCAACAACCCAGTTTATGAAAATAATTTAAATGTTAAAAGCATGGCTCATACGTGCGTCTTTACTTCGTTTACATTTTCATAGTGATACTATTTTGTCCTGCAGCTGTTAGTGATCCATTTTAAAATAACTTATGTTTTTTAGAATTTTGTATCCATCTATCAAAGTGTATTTTTGTAAAACTAAACTTTTTGGTTTATGCTCGTAGCACAGAATATCATTGGTGGTATGTTCTCCTGAAATGAAGCGCAGGTTTATTGTGTATGAATAAAATTAGAAATGTAACTAAGTGGTCACCGAGCAGATAAGTTAAAACTTAACTGTACTGTTTTAACATCATCCAACTTGTATAACGTAATACATGGGCTAGGTTTCTTGTGTGCTCTTTTTTTTTTCTTTTCTTTTTTCTTCATCCATCTCAAATGGCACTTTGACTCATCCATTAACTGTAGATCAGGTTAGAGTGCAGTGGTGACTTTTCCAAGCATTCCGTCCCTCTTGGGTAGGGGAGTTTTAAGAACGCGTGATATTGCTGAGGAAGTGCATAACAGCAATGCCTCTTAAAGCCATACCAACACAGGAAGCCTACCTGTAAATTCAGTTTCATGAATGTAAATTTTACCTCATGGTGTGGACATAGAGCTTGCTCTACATCTAACATCGGACCAATTACAGTTCTAGAGTTGCAGAGGGAATGGGTGGCGTGGCACCAACTGTCATTTGTGTCACTGTACATTTGTCTGTCTGTCTAGTCTTGGATTGTGGTAAATTCATGTTTTTCACGTTCAATTTCATTCTGGGCAATCCAGGATGCTCAGTCCGACTTGTCGAAAAGCCACTTCCACCTGAACAAACTATGTGAAACATTGATTTAATGGTGATGAAGATAGCACACAAATCTCTACACAAAATTGCTTTTGTCCTTCAGTCATGTAAATGAATATCCGTGTATATTTAAATGTGAAATTTACTGCAGGGGTATCTTGAATTTTAATTGTGATGCTTTCAACAGAACTTTGTGTGCCTTGATAACCGTTACTCTGCTGTGTTTACTGGTGTCCCTTTTGTGTCATTACAACTTGGCTCCTTGTCCTTTTTATTCTCCGGACTGTTTAACATCAGAACATTTTTCAGTAATTGTGTTTTGTTTTTATTTTATTTCCATAACACAAGCATAACCATAGCCCATACAATATATTTTGGTGTTGTCTCATTGAAAACCCATTGCAAGATATCAGTGATTACCCTCAACATATTATTGTGCAGCTTAACCGGTTAATTGTCACCTTGGTTATTTTCTGTTAAATGTTTTTGTTGTTTTTTTTCTTTTCATGCCTCATGAGATCTGTACATGTGAGGTAAAAGGGACAAGACAGTGGAGATTGTTTTATGGAGAGCTTTCTTGTGTTGATGTGCTTTTCAACATTACTATTGTTGCTGTGAAATGCTTGATCAAAAGGAGCAACCATGATAAATTAACAGTCAATTGCCAATAGTGTGAGCCGTATCTTGTGTGTAATCAGTTTGCTCACTTTTCCTAGTTCGCTTTCTATTTCACATTCTCCAACAGTTCTGTTGTATTCGTTCTGTGTAGCTTGAGCTTTAGTATCTAGCCTTAACACCCTGCAGTAGGGATAAAGGTCAACCCTAGTGTGTTATACATTTTAACTATTATTAACATGTACTTTGCCTTGGTCTGGACATTTGTATACTCTTCTGTTTATATCTGTAATCTTGCTGCTACATTAAATGAATTAATAAAAATCTAAACATTTTCATTTGGTTCTTTTGAATCCCACTAACTAGTTAAAAAGACTACTTCAATTTTAGGTTGCAAAATTTGTCAATCAGTTTATGACAATTAGTCTTTCACTGAAAAAAATTGTGGAAATTAAGTTTAAAATTGCACATGTCCCCACAATTGGTCCCAAAAGAGAAGCTGCTGGCATCAGTTATTGTGCACTGGCACAAGTGCTTCTCTAAAATCGACAAAGGTTTCAAAGTTTGCTCATTCTTCTATCTAGGATCTGCTGGAAGAAGGATGATGGATCCTCAGAGTCAAAACCAACATCGAACTCGGGTATTTTCCGGAGAGCAAGGGCAGCCACCAGTATGGCCAGCATGGCAGTCAGGCCCCATATGTGATACTGGTTTCCTGAATCAGGTTCCACAAAATAAAATGAGTGCAATGGCCCCACAATCCCAGCGGCACCATGGGTAGCATAGTGATCCTTGTCGCTGGTGAAGAAGTCTAGAGGGACTGTGAACACAGCACTGACCTCAGCTGGATTTGGACAGGGACAAAATGACTCCTCTATGAAGCCGACCACCGGGGTCACCAGCAGACCACTCTGTTGAAAGACTTGAAGGTTTAGGGAGTAAAGGGGAAAAAGAAGCCAAAGGCTGACTGGAGAGAATAACTATTGTCCCACCTTATTAATGATGGGGAACAGTGTACAGGCCACCTGAACATCATCATGTGGTAGACCTATTTCTTCCTCTGCCTCTCTGAGAGCTGTATACACATCATCTCTGTCACTGGGGTCTCTCTTCCCACCAGGGAAACACACCTCACCAGCACTGGTCCTCAGCTACAGACAGATAAATGTTTCATTAAATAAGAGGCAATATTAGTCCTCCACCCAGCTGTGTCCGTGCTAGTTACCTCTTTTGAACGCAGGGTCATCAATGTGTGCAGCTCTCCATTCTTCACAAACAGTGGGATCAGCACTGAGGCTTTGGGAAGCCCCTGTAGGTAGGAAAACTTGTTTCCAGTGTCAAACTTCCTTAAAATAGCTATGGTCTCCTCTTTGGTGTGCATGGCAGCTGTTAGATTTCAAAACAAAGTAGAACACGGCTAGGGAAAAAAACATTTATTAACGCTACTTCTAAGAAACAACAAACTGGACACTGACCGATATGATTTGTAAGTAAATCATAAAACTGTGGATTTTCAGATCCGACTCTTTAACAGGTAACTAGCTTCTTTCTATTACAGCACGGATATGAATTATTTGAAACATTGTGTAGCTCATGGATGTATAATAACCGGTTTAGCTAGCGAACGTTCCATAACATTAGGGAAGCTGGAGCTGTCTTACGTGTTTTACGTCACAAGGTAGACTATATGCTAACACCGAAGCTAACTGCACTGTTAATGTAAGCAGTTGGTTAGCCTTACAGTTATCTGGCACTGACTGTGTGTCCGTTAAGATCGGTTGTGCCGGGTGTTATATGTGAGCGGATTTCTTTATGGCAATAATGACAGAATTTAAAAAATAAAACAATTTTCTACGATAACGTTAGCTACGTAAGAACAATTTCCGAAAATGACGTATGGCGTCACATTAAGGCGACGTGCGTCAACGTTAATTAGCCGGTTAGCTAGTAGTGTGATACCGTTTGCATATTTGCTTCTCAGAATAACATAAATTGCCATAATGATCTAATGACTTCAGTGGGCAGATATTTTAAACACACACTCTGCTGAGAGAAGTGAAAATGCATAACAGAAAAACGACTCGAGGTGTCAACGACATTTGTATTGCTGTAAACAGGTCATAGATGCAAACATATGAAATAAAACATACAGTACATTCCAAGTTAGTCATTGTATGGCATAATGAGTCGAAACAAAAACATACAAATACAGCTCGTTGAACATAAAGCCTGAGACCTGTTATTTAACGAGCCAGTTAAATTAATGAATCTCCTAGGTAAAATTGCAATTTGCACATAAAGTCAATACACATAAGTGAATAAATAAAATGTGACAACCAAAATATTGATATTAGACATCATTGATCCCATTCAGCTGGGGGCAAAAGAAATGTGCTTCTTTAAATTATTTACAACCTTTAAGTCACATTTTGTAGATTCTTATGTAGAAAAATAAGATTCAAAACACAGCAAAGCTAAGGAGGGTCACAGTGGTCCTTGTCTTCACTGATCACCTCTGCAGCAATACATGCGGTCACACTTTGTACTTCTCCTTGGCTTGATCATTCAGTATGCAGATGTGCTGAAATCAGAGGACAATGAATTCATGTTTAATTGATTTCTTCTTGACTAGAAATAACATTATCTGTTTAGAGGTGACACTGGAGTGGTAATAGCTACAGACATTCTT